>JAKGSA010001201.1:5373-44996 GCA_033558755.1 Philaethria dido | reverse complement strand
AAAAAAAAAAAAAAAAAAAATATTTCAAATGATTTATGTAGTTTTGAAGTGGGATACTGCCTTTTTGAATATAACAATTTAAATATATGGTTACTTATTAAAAAAAACCCATATGTATATGTGTACATACGATTTACACACGGCAGAAGTGATTTGTTAAATGTAGTTCGCGAGAGAATGACATTAGGATCGCAAAGCTTATTATTTTTGTATTTTTTTACCAAACTTAATAACTATTTTAATGTCAGTTATGACATAACCATGTAATATATTTTCTATTTGATTCGCTCGTGGCGCATTTTCGTTATACTAGTGGCCCCGGTGACGCGTTAACAACACATTGTCTTTAGCAATGTATGTATATGTCACTTTATATAAACGTGGAACCGTCAACCATGGTAGTGTGTGTAGCATTTATTTTATTAATTTAATATACTTTTTATGCATTGTTAAAAGAATATTATCATTCTGTATTCATCTATATAAGTGTGCCAAGTGTTTTGCTCCTCTGTCCGTGTATTTTTCTTAAAAAGCGATCCAAAGTTTTACTTCACGTATTTATATATAGTTAAGTTTGAAATCACAGTGATATTTTCAATAAATAAAAATATTTTATTCTACGACATTTAATAAAATAATTTCCTAATAGATATAATAATTATCAAAAAATATATATAAAAAAGACAAAAAGTCCTCACCTGTACTAGGATTAACAAAAAAACTCGTGTTCGACGGAAACAGGCTATATCTGACAGCAGCATTATCACCCAGATCATCGTCAGACGCGGCAATCTTGCCCACAACTGCGCCAATTTTCTGATTCTCCTCCACTCTAAATTCATATGCTACTTGCGAGAAAACTGGATCATTATCATTAGCATCTACCACGTTTACAATAAGGCTGGCAGTCGCTGACATCGGTGGAATACCATTGTCCGTAGCTATTATTGTCATTTTGTGTTTAGATATCGTCTCCCTGTCGAGTGGCTTAGCGAGGTACACCCAGCCAGTGGCCGGTTGAACTTTGAAATGGTCCTCGTTGGTATTATTCTCTGATAGGATGCGATAGGTTATGCGCGCATTGTTACCCGTGTCCTTGTCTATGGCTTGTATTTCTAAAACCTGGAAGGAATTTTGTATTCAAATTTTACGTTCAAATGTTATATTATGGTGTATTTCATGGTTTATATCTGTTATTGATACCGTTTTTGCATGTTTGGAATGTTAATAAACGTCATGGTTATGGATTCAAATCCTAATTGAGGGATTATTTCTGTATATATTTAAAATAATTTCATTTTTTATTTGATTTTCTTTACTCTGGTATGATAAAACGTGGCATCGAGTTCCGCCACTCAACATGAATCGAATTCGATGGAAAAAAGATTTTTTGACTTGAAGGTGAAACTGCTAAATTAATCGATTAATAATTTCATTACTATCATTCATCTTCCTATAATATGTTGTAAGTGCATTTAAAAAATAAAAAATGATATATTACATCTAATAATTCTAAATCACGCTATCAGTATATAAGTACTTGGCAATATAAAGTTAGCTTCACGCTTATATCCCGCATAGCAGATTAGACAGAGCGTGTCAAGACACTCCGACCGCCGCTTTTCGTCCGAATTTGAAATATAGTGTCTTAAATGGCGGAACTAAACGCCGCGTTCTATCCCCAATATAAAATAACTATTTTATTTAAACGTAACTGGTTTTATTTATTAAATTCACAGATTATTATCAATTAGTTTCACCGTGAGAATAAAAAATGATAAAAGAATATCAATGTTTTTGAGTGATAATACGATAATTGCAATAACATTTTTTGTTTAATTGCGCTCGTTCGAGGAATATATATTTTATTCCATACATTAATTCCTAAAGAGTTTTTGTGATTCGAAGTTTTTAAGTAAATCTTTTTACATATTATTTAATTTTATTTCTGTTCTTGGAAGTTGGTGCTAATTGAGTTAACAAGATCGCTTATTATAATTAATGTTGAAAAAAATTATTTTAAAATGGTTAGAAATGTCGGTTTTTATAAGAAAAATAAGTGATTTAAATAATTATGTATTGAAAAAAGTGAGATATTTCTTTTTTTCCTCATTTTACGCGTTAAGTTAAGATACATACATAGATAGCTTCACGCTGTATGCCGCATATAGCAGGGTAGGCAGAGGTTACCTAGTGTTAAGACACTCCGTTCCCCACTTTCCACCGAAGAGGCATTGCGTGCTGAGTGGCGAAACTCAACGCCGCGGTTTGCCTTGTTACCTAACCCAGGAAATGAAAAATACCATTTCCTGGACTGGGAATCGAACCCACAACCTGCCGCGTTTACAGTCGCACGCTTGTGCCTCTGCGCCACGACAGGCTTTAATATAACCTAAGATAACTTACTAGAATTCTCCATTTTCTACGTATTTTCATTCTCAAAATTATTTTACACCAAATTAATATTGTGAATTCAAGAGTTTGTAACGATGGATGTTTGTTACTCTTTCACATAAAAACTACTGAACGGATCTTATACAAAAAATACAGTAATAAGCTCATATATCAAAATAACACTAAATAATTCTTTTTGTGACTTAGACCTAATGTTATACCGATAAGTGTCTTTTGAACATGTACGTTAAATTCAACTATAACCATTTCATATAGATTGGCAACTATACTTTCTGCTATTGTAATTTTTGATATTACGTGTCAAATAGCGCAACTCAACACCGCATTCTATCTCAGCAGAAAGCTCAAACAATAAAAACAACAATACAGTATTCCCTCAAATTAGAATCAAACTAGCAACCCTAAACAAAATCACACCAGTTCACTGATCCACAGTGACTTCATTAACCTTTTTTCAATATAAAAAACTTACTTTGGTCGTAACAGCTTCTGATTCCAATACATTGGCGCTATATGTATCGTGTTCGAAAACAGGTGCATTATCATTTACATCTTGTACGTCCACTGATAACGTGAGATTAGCACTCAGCTGTGGGCTCCCATTATCTCTGGCGGTAATTATTAAGGTATGCCGAACTAAATTCTCGTAGTCTAAGGGCCTGGAACAAAAATAATATATTGTTTAGGTAAAATTATTAAATCGATGCAGTAATACGTGTGACTGTAAATGCGATTGGTAGTGGGTTCGATTCTCACTGCGCGGCGTTGAGTTCCGCCATTTAGCAAATAATGTCTAAAATTCAGGTGGAAAGCGGAACGCAGTATTTCGATACTAGGTTCTTTTCGAATACCTTCCTATCGAAGATAAAGGAAGAAATGTTATACTATAGTCTATAAGCATGTTTTAGAAACATCATAAATTAACGTAGTAGGATTCGAACCTGCGTCTCTTGTAAACCGCCCAAGGATTTAAGTAAATTAAACTATATGTTCTTATCGAGTTACACTTTAAAAAAATACATATTTTAAATATATACTAATGAAAATTGTTGCACAATATTTCAATATGAGTATGTTTAAACAAAAATTACTAGTGTCCCCGTTGACGCGTTAACAACGCGTTGTCTTTAGGAATGTATATGTCACTTTATATAATCATAAATGTTGTGATCAGACCATGGTAGTATTTATAACATTTATTTTGTTAATTTAATATACTTTTTAATCATTATTTTAAAGATATGTTAGCATTCTGCACTCCTTTTCTATATAAACTATAAGTGTGCCAAATTTCATGCTACTCCGTCCGTGTAATTTTCGTAAAAAGGGTTCCAAAGTTTTTGCTTCACGTATTTATATATATAGATATCACGTTTTGCGGAAAGCGGAGAATAAAGTGTCTTGAACCAGCTCTTTGCCTATTCCACTATAAAAAAGGCTGAAGCTATAAAAAAATACAAATTTTAAGATAATTACCTCAATAAAGTAACCAAACCATGCTGAGAGTTAACAGCAAAAGTATTAGACGGGCCGCTAGCGGATACCAGATGGTAGCTAATTTGCCCATTTTTTCCATCATCCACGTCTGTTGCCCTCGCCGCGTACACCACTGAACCTATAACCGCCGACTCAGCGACGGACACCCGCACTGATGATGTGCCGAACTCGGGTGTGTTGTCGTTTATGTCTTCTAGGGTTATTTGTACCTGAGTGTGGAAAGAAATTAAATTAATATTAGAAATGTTGTTTATGAGTTTGTATTTCACTTAAAAATTACTGACCAGATCTAGATGAAACTTTAAAATAATATAGTTTATATATAAGAATAACATGTAGGCTACAATGTTTAAGGATTTTATGTGATTTAGTCATAAAATAGTGATAATTGTCAATTTATAAATGTCATATTAAAAGTGTTGGAATCGAAAATCAACAAAAAAGGACAGAAATATCTTGCCTGTTCTATCTTTGTTATACAAATACCTATGTAGATATGAAAATTTTGTTAGTAGAATTTGATTTCATAACCATTTAAAATAATAATAAAATGCGTTGGTTTCTATTTTGTTATCAGCTGTACCTACAAGGAGGAATGTTTATATCTAAATAATTCACCACTTTCATTTCACCGCCATGGTAAGAAAAAAACGGCGCTAAGTTCCGCCATATGTCTCAAATTCGTCAAAATTAACGAACGGAGTGTCTAAACACTAATTTTTGTAATACAATAAAAAAAATTACCTGTGTCTGATCATAGCTAGCAGGGTTCCCAGTAGATGCTTTAACATTCAGCAGATATGAGCTAGTAGTCTCTCTATCAAGCCTTCCCGAGGTTCTTATAGCGCCGGTGTGCGGTTCTATTGTGAACACATTGTCTACGTCTCCTGAAACGATGTTGTAGCGTACCAGTTGTTTACCTGGAAAGGAAAAATATATTAATATTTTTTTTACATTCGACTATACATTATTTTGATGGTTCCTACGTAAAGTATCGAAATTGCTTTACCTTGTTACCAAGCCAAGGAAATGAAAAATTCCATTTCCTGGAGTGGGAATCGAACCCACAACCTATCCCGTTTTCAGTCGCACGCATGTGCCTCTGCGCCGTGACTTAATTCAATAACTATTTTTTATTACAAAAACCTGACATAACTTCGCCAAGAAGGTCTTTATCACGAAAAGCTTCCTATAAAAGTTTCATTATACAATGATATTATCGCACAAAGCAATTCTGGGCACGACAGCGTTTAGCTAACAAAACACTTTAATGTGCAACTTGGAAGTAAAAGCGATTCGACAGACGTTAGGAGGTACTTTGAGTAAGATATGCTAGTATATATCTGAAGCTATGAAATCGTTAGAAATTCTTGATTTTTCTGTAAAAAGCATATTTTTTACAGAAAAAGCCAAAATTCCATAAAAATGACATTAAGAAATTCCATAAAAATAAAATTATAATAAATTTCTCACCATCAAATGAGTACAGATTATAAAAAATTTTGAGTTCATCAATGTTAATATATAAACTTATTTTTATAAAATAAACTAAGCAAAAAAATTAAAATATTAACAAAACTTTACTATATAAATTTGGATGTAGCGATTTTGGATTCGAACCCACACCTTTCAGCAACTGCTCAAGCGCTCTAACCAAATAAACTATATGCCCTATTCAAGTACGTCGAATTTATTACTCGCTTATTACAACTTATCTCTTGTAGTAAGACAAAGCGTTAAATTCCACCTAAGCATTAATTATTTCAAATCTAACTGGATAGTGGAGAACGGAGTGTCTGGACACTACATTCTCTCCGAATACAGAGAGAACGCCTGTCGTGGCGTAGAGACATAAGCGTGCGATTGTAAACGCGACAGGTTGTGGGTTCGATTCCCACTCCAGGAAATGGATTTTTTCATTTATTGGGTTTGGTAACAAGGCGCGGCGTTGAGTTCCGTCACTCAGCACGCAATGCCTCAATTCGGTTGAAAGTGGGGAACGGAGTGCCATAACACTAGGTTCCCTCTACCTACCCTGCTATATGCGGGATACAGCGTGAAGCTATGTATGTATGTATAACAGAGAGCGTTAAGCTGCTAAAAAATTAAATGAAATCAGCCATTTTAATTCTGATATGTATGAAGAAGTCAATGATTTTAACACTGTGTTGGTATGCAGGTACAACAGTTTCAGAAGACGTTCAAAATGTCAGCAATGTGTTTAATTAGGTGGTAGGTGCTAAACTTAATGCAATGGACGATTTACGATCGTTTGAAATCTTTTTAATTGTGATTAACGAAAAAGTTAACAAGATCGATGAAATGTTATGAATGATCCTTTGATTGCAGTTTCATCGAAAATGTTGTGTGATTCGGAATCTGCCAATAAATGAACTGCTTCACGCTAAATCCTGTATATAGCAGGGTAGGCAGAGGTAACCTGAAAACCTAGTATTAAGACACTCCGTTCTCTTTCAACAATTTCGTTCCCCACTCGCTGCCAAGTTGAGGCATTGCGTGCTGAGTGGCGGGACTCAACGCCGCCAGAAAATGGAAATACTAAATATTATTTAATATTTTCATTTCCTGGAGTGGGAATCAAACCCACAACCTGTCGCATTTACAGCCTCAGCGCCACGAGGCGTCAAATAAATAAACTGGGCAATTAATTTTAGCCTTTATACCTTTCCTACATTGCTAAAAATATAGACTTTTTCGTTGTGGTAAAACATCACATCACATTACTTAACAAGCAATGTGAAATTCGGGCGGAAAGCGACGAACGGAGTGTCTTGACACTAGATTCACTATGACTATCCTATGCGGGATAAAGCGAGAAGTAGCTGAATACATGTTTCATTGCTGCTAATATTACTTAGAATACAAAAGTGCAAAGAAAAATGAAAAGCAAATATTTTTTTTGCCATTGCAGGTCGTTTTAGCTAGTTAGCTAGAATACTGAAATTTACAAGAGATACAGGTTCGAATCCTACTAATTTTGGTATTTATTACATATGGTTAGAAAGTCATAAACATTCATATAGAGATACCAAAGATATTATTTAAATTCACAATTTTCATATATCAAAACCCTGTCCTGTAGATATCAATGTATGTAGAATACTTCGTTATAACCTATAAATTCAAACTGATGAACAACCAAAAGGAACACACTCTTTTCCCTACATTACAAATTTATTGAGGGTACCGTTATTTACGAGGTACATAAATATTTATGAATACGTATCATTTTACTTTCAACATCGAATTGTCTATTTAATCCTAAGAAGAAACATTTTACGACTTCTTTAAGTCATCGAAGCAATGAATATAAATTATTTCAAGGCAACATTTCTAAGGATGTTGGTTCCAACAATATTTAACGTTTATTGTATTTCTTACTTTAACTTGTTAATAAACTAGTCGGGCGTCCAATTAATTCGTTTTTTTTGTATTTTGCAGTTTCACCCATAGCTGCAGGCTCATCGATCAATCAATCTACTTCCCCGCATAAGCATAAATAACGTTTTAAGGGCCAAATGTCCAAATCTCCCAAATTAATACGCGCAAATCTATTTACAGAAGCCCAGCCGAGAGACAGCTGAGAACCGCTTTATATCTATCAAATTTTAATTGGCACTTCTCACAGTGTAAGCGATTCAATGTCTTATATTTTTTTCCGCAGAACCTTTTTTTTGCGGGTGCGTTTTTTCGCCGTCGTTTTCGGCAGGACAGTTGACGCAATGAGATTGATATACGGTCGTATTCGCCGACGTGCCGGGCAGTCTTTGTTCCTGTAACTGGTCCGGGGGCCCCCCCTGCGGCACTCCGCCTCCTCCCTTCGCTCTTTATACAGTCTGTGATGCGATTGTCTTATTTTCGAAGATTTTACGGCCCGACTTTAATGTTATGTTTGTTTTTGAATTCAAAATTTTCGACATTCGTGGGGGTTTCAATAGGTTTCCAGACTATTATTGTATTATATTAAAATATTCTTATGCGAACTGATTCTCGTGAATTTGTATGGTAGACGAGTGACCGATTTAGATTTATATGCTTTTCTTTAAAATGAAATACATAAACCTTTGAATAATGCTAATTTAGTATTCAAACGTTCAAAAAATGCAAATAATTTTTAAAATTGATCTAATTTATTTAGACTACAAACTTTCAACTTGTGTGTGTTAGTATTTTAAGAGGACGTCTCAACCCGATGCATCCAGACTGATCGAGAACTGCTTAACCTTTTGTCTGACTCTCAAATCAACTCATTAGTCAAATTCAAGCAGTGGTATACTTGTCTTGTGTCAAAATATATTCAGAAATGCCCTTCTAAATTGAAATCATTAATGGCACCGCGATTATCTCGCTCACGAGACTCCATTTGGCTTCAATTAAGAGTTGTAAAGATCTTCTATGCGAATTATTCGATTCTCGATTTGAGTTTAATGAATTAATTATCTGTTAGCTTGATTATCTCTAAAGGGCTTTGGGATCGAGAGAGCTCGCCTCATTTCTGGCGCTTATCGGTAATCTTGGCCTTTTAAATATATATATTATAATTTAAGAAAAGCAGCTAGATTGCTTTCTTGGAGTATTGATATGATCTGCATTAGATGATGATGATTTTTAAGTATAACACTAGATGACATTCCATCTTCCCCACAAGTATATAAGCATTTAACATTTTAACACATAAATCCTGTAAACAATTTCAGTCCAGTCCGCCCAAATAGCGTCGAGTAAAAAGTTGAAAATAATTGTGATGGTGTTCAAAAAAGAAGTATAGAAAGTCCCAAGCAAAAACTGTCGTCGAGGGCTCGGTTTGTTGACCTCGAGCACAGAATTTATTCGGTTGCCCGGCCGCATTCGGCTCCAGACGTATCCTTGGGCTTCTTGGGATTGAATTTCAAATTTTCAGTCGTGTCGCCTTGCAAGAAAGCGTGAACCATATCTTGATTTTTTTTATGAAGCTAAAGAAACTTTTGGCGGTCATCAGATTTGTGTGACCTTGAATTGTTTATTTAGATCTAATGGCTAGATTTTTCGGTTTATGTCAACCTTTATAGCGAAAATTTGCAGAATACACGTAATTTTATCAGTAAGGTTGAAGGTCGAACTTACTTAAAAATATTAATTTGGCAACAACTAAGATTTTAACAAAAAACAATTCTGATTTTAATTTAATTTAATTTAATTATTACGAATAACTCAAAAACTACTGGTCAGGTTATATGTAAATTTACATGTGACCAACAGCACAAGCTATCAAATAAAAACGAATCATCAAAATTGGTCGACCCAGTAAAAAGTTATACATGTATGGAACATACAAAAAAATACAGTCATATTGAGAACCTCCTCTTCTTTTGAAGTCGGTTAAAAATAATAATTTCTTATTTAAATAACAATAAATTCATTGTCATTAATGTCATCAAGGCGTTCGGATGTACTTGAGTAAAAGCGATGGTTATGGTCTCAAATATCTTATAGAAATGCTTAGATATAACACAATATTTACTAATATTTACAAAAAATACTACTTAATATTTTCATTTGCTCGCTGTGGCAACAAGGCAAAGCGCGGCGTTCAGTTCCGCCACTAAGCAGCTATACCACATTTCAGTGGTAAGTGGGCAACATAAATATTAAGAGAACGGAGTGTCTTAACACTGAGTTCTCAGGTTCTCTCTACCTACTCGGGATACAGCGTGAAGCTAAAAAATATATTTACTAATCCTGGATAGTTTACATGCGGCAATCCAAACACGTAATGTCTCTAAGAAAAAACATAGAATAGAGTGATTTATGCATTCTCTCCGTTTAACCAAAGCTATAACCAAAAAAAAAAAACAGTTTAATTTATAGTCCAGTATTTAAGATTGTTATCCGAAATCTTTTTATCTTCAAAAAAAAGTACTAAATCAACGTTTGCATCGAGGTGTTATGATCAAAACTTGACTAAGCAGACCACACGCGTGTTAATTAACGTCTCATGTTGCGTAACAGCAGGAACTCTAATTTTATTAGTCACTATATAAAAATGTTTGACGTATATCAATGTTTGTATTATATTTAATATGATAGTATTTAAAAGCAATGATTAAAAATATTTTTTTTCATCGATATGAAGACACTCAGTTCTGCTTCCGCCAAAGAACAATTTAGGACATTGTGTGTTTTGTGATTTCCGCCACTCAGCATGCAATGCCTCAATTCGGCGGAAAGTAGGGAACGGAGTCCCTCTGCCTATCTTGCTATATGCGGGATACAGCGCGAAGCTATGTATGTATGTATGTGTGTTTTGTGGCTTAACGCCACGCTTCATATAACCAGATCGGGGAAATGATATAAATTAAATATTACAATTTTTTCGAACTTGGAAATCGAACCCACAATTATTGCGTTTACAGCCAGACGATGATCATACAGTGCCTTGATGGCGTTTTGATTTGATGAAATAAAAAAAAATAGGTAAGATATGTTAATAAATCCCATGTAGAGGTAAATTTAACTTTTTAGTAAATTTACATATATTTTATAAGCGACAAGGTCAAAAACGTTACGTGGTTAGATATTAATTTTGTTCCTGTTCATAATCAGATGATCTTATTATGCCAAATTTGCTTATTTGAAATATATAATTTCCATTTTCCTGTCGATAGTACGTCTCACACGTCGACACACAACTAGTGTCACCGTTCACCGCTTTAGTAATTAAATATTATGATAAAAAAATTAAATATTATGAAAAAAAATTGGGATCCGCCACCCAACACTCTTCTTATTACATACCCTCGAGGTACAGCAAGTGAGGAAAGTGAGTTAATACAAAATAAATTTAGAGCCTTCTAAATCATACACCTATATCAAAAGCTTACACCGCAAAGTTACGAGCTAACAAATAATATTACTTACATTAGTTCATCTAAAGAACTAAATACACGTCCAATAATATTATACAATAAGAGCTTGTGCAAAATTTATGGTAGTTATTTTTTCTTCAGTTTCACGCTGTATCCCGCATATAGCAGGGTAGGCAGAGGGAACCTGAGAACCTAGTGTTAAGACACTCTGTTCCCCACTTTCCGCCGAATTCGGGCATTGCGTGCTGAGTGGCGGAACTCAACGCCGCGATTTGCCTTGTTATGGAACCCAGGAAATGAAAATACTAAACTTTTACTTTTCCTGGAGTGAGAATTGGACCCACAACCTGTCGCGTTTACAGTCACAACGTTCTGCCTCTGCGCCACGATAGGTGTAATATAGTACGGTTATGTAGTTATATATTCCCACTTTATCCCGTATAGCAGGGTAGTCAGTGAAAATTTAGTGTCAATATACTCAGTTCACCGTTATTCACCCAAATTCAAGATATTGCGTGTTATGTGGCGGAACTCAACGCTGCGTTATGGCTCACAAGAGTGTATTACATTTTCTGAATACGGACAAACTTGAACAATATTAACATATACGCATTTCCCTGTATGGTGATTGAGCTCAAAACCATGGTATAAAGAACTTAGAGACCACTTACTTCGTTCTCTACTCTCCGCCCAAATTCGAGATATACATTTAACAATTTAATAATAATAATTTAAACTAATGAGAATCGAACCCAAAACCAAACGCATTTACAGTCACTGTTCCACTGGCGATGGTTTTTATGTTGTATATCTATATATATTGTACAATATATTTGCACAATAACATAAAGTGTATGAACCGCTTAACTCTTAAATAACGAAAACAAATTGCTTTTAGAGTTGTAGCAATCAAATTTGAAACGCTGGCCTGTCCGGACTCATTAAATAATATTTTTTTAATTAATGGATGTTTATCTCCAGGCATGTTGGCTATAAATCTGATGGGGGCGTTGGGCACTGTTCAGTATTATGGTTTTGAGTTTTCTTTCTAATTAAACTTTGCTGCTATGTCTGTTTGTGTGTTGTGGTATATTTTGTAGGTGGTGGCGGGGAATATTTATTTAAACAGAAAAATATATAGCTTTCTAATATGTACAATGGGGAACGGAATTGTCGTAAGAGAACGGAGTGTCATAACTCTCAGGTTCTCAGGTTCCATAGAAGCAAAATCAAGCGTAAAACTACTTATATATTAAACAAATAAAAATATAATAAAAATTTTACTAAAATACAAGAATTATTTGTGAACTCAATGAAATTTACATTGAATTCTCGATTCAAATGAAATATATAAAAAAAATGTTATGTAATATTTTATTTATGTATTTGGTAAAATAGTTCAAAGTCAAATATATGTATGTATAAGATTATATATATTAAATTCTAATAAAGGTCATCATGGCTCAGTGACTGTAAGCATATAAGTCATGGGTTTGTTCTTCACTCAAGGGAATATTTAAATTAATTTCATACCGCGCTCTGGATAGAGAAAGCATGGCGTATAATCATCACGCGATGTCTTGACTGCAACAGACGGAAAATGACAAACGGAGTGTTTAGACACTAAATTCTTTCTGACAAACAAACTAAAATTTTTAAGTAAAATTTTAAGAATATTTCTCTTTATACTTGTACCAATCGCAAACAATGCAGTACCGGGTGATTTTTAAGCGGTATCTCCCCATCTCAAGAGGTTTGATTTGCAATATTGCTTCCTCCGATCGTGGGTTAATTGCTAAAAAATTTATTGATATCTCGCCCTGCCACGTACGATTTACATTTATATATAAATTTTATGTAATTACTCTTAAAATGTAATAAAAATAACAATTTCAACGAAAATAAAATCGATTTCAAATAAAAAGATAAAATATTACGAATAACTCAAAAACTACTTGTCAAATCTAAGTTAACATATTAGAAGCCCTAGCTACTATATTAAAAAGTATCATCAAAATTGATTCACCCAATAATTATTATTTACATAAAAAAGAAAAAACATAGTCGAATTGAGACCACCCTCCTTTTTTAAAGTCGGATAAAAATATAGAAGATTTTTCATTGTCTTTTGCTTGCTTTAAGTTAGGTTGCCTTTGTCTCATCGGACCTGTTCTGTATTTTAAGTATAATTATATATCTTTGAAGAATTTGAACCCATTACCGTTACAATGTAAGTAAATAATTGCTGATTGCACTACGAGTACAATAATGTAAGACATGTACAATTTTTTTTATTTTATTTAGCTTTACGCTTTTTCTTGCATAGCAGAGTAGTCAGAGTGACTCTAGTGCTGAAATATTCTGTTATCCACTTTCCCCTCGAAATCTAGGCATTGTGTATTGAATGGTGGAACTCATTACCAAGCTTCATGTAACTTGAGCGAAGAAATAAATTAATTTTAAGCACAATTATTCCTCCAAGTGGGTATTAAACCCGCAACCAACCACTGTTCCACTGCGTCCATCACGCTTTTTTCCCCATAGCAGGGTAAGCAGAGGGAACCTGAGAACCTAGTGTTGAGACACTCTGTTCTCTTTTAACAATTCCGTTCCCCACTTTCCGCCGGATCAAGGCATTGCGTGCTGAGTGGCAGAACTCAACGCACGCTTTGCCTTGTCACTAGACCCAGGAAATGAAAATAGTAAATATTGTTACACATTTTCATTTCCTGGAGTGGGAATCGAACCCACAACCTGTCGCTTGTACCTCTGAGCCACGACAGTTAACGTTATAAATTTCTAAATATCCAGCATACAAAATTGAAGTCTATTTACATAGATCTTACAATATTATTATGGTAGTATTTCGTATAAGTTATTACGAGTACAGATGTAGTGGCGAAGGACATGTTCCAGAATTTCTTTAACACGTAAATTTAGTCACGACCGTTTCCATCTTGAAGTTGCTATGTGTTTCTCTTTTGTTTTTCCTTTTATTATAATCAGAGAGACTTAGGAATAGAGTATTTTATGGTATGATTTATTTAAATGTAAGATTCTTAAGCAATTGTATTTAAAAAAAATATTCTTTTAGATATCCTTTTTTTTTCTTTTTAAAATTACTTGTCAGGTATTAACGTAATTTAAGTAGGACCACATCAGAAGCACTAGCTATCGTGTAAATTAAGAATCATCAAAAATAGTTCACCCAAAAAAAGTCATAAGACAAGTAACATACAAAAATACAATAAAAAAATCAATCGAATTGAACATCTCCTGCTTTTTATAAAGTTTTTTTTTAACTTCACGCTGTATCCCGCATATAGCAGGGTAGGCAGAGGGAACCTGAGAACCTAGTGTTAAGACACTCCGTTCTCTTACAACAATGAATTTTACAATTTTTAACAATTTTTATGATGTAAAAATTCGTAATAGCGACTACTAGCGAGAGTCGAACCTGAGAGTCCAGGCTCTCTGACTATTAAGCCATACGTTTTTATACAACTACGTCAAAATTATCTTAATTATCGGGTATACAGGTTCGAATCCAGTTATGTAAAATAAAAAAAAAATTATACGTTTTCTTAAATGTTTTTTTATCCTAAGGTATAATAGATGCAGAGAGAACAGAGTGTTAAATCACTACATTTGTGTGATAAAAAGGTAAGAATAGAGAAAAAAGCATGTTTACCTACATTTAATCATAAACCAAATAATATTTCCATATAAATCTACATTCATAGATATAAAGCTAAATAGCTCAAAGGAAAGGCGTACACGCAAGCTAAACTATGAATCTTAAATGCCGGTATCCACAAACGACTTGCCTAGGAATATCATAGAAGTGACGTATGCGAATATTAAAAATTATCAGTTTGCTTCACGCTGTATCCCGCATATAACAGAGGGAACCAGAGAACCTAGTGTTAAGACACTCCGTTCTCTTTTGATATTTTCGTTTCCCACTTTCCGCCGAATTTAGGCATTGCGTGCTGAATGGTGGAATTCAACGCCGCACTTTGAACTGTTACCAGAATGAGGATATGAATATACTAAATATAATTTAATAATATCTTATTTTAAAATTATTAAGAACTAATGACGAATAATGAACTTTTTTGTTGACGCGTTGCCTAGCAACGTATATCTCATTTTAAAAACAAGCCATGATAGCGAATTATGAATTATTTTAAAAAGATATTGTCATTGTGCACTTATTCGCTATATAAACTAGAGGTGTGTGCTAAGTTTCATGCTGCTCGTTCGCATAATTTTTGTAAAAAAAAAAAAAAAAAAAAAAAAAAAAAAAAAAAAATTCGTAAAAAGCTTTTGCTTCACGTATTAATATATAGATAATTAAAATTTTAACAAAAAGAAAACCAACTTCAAATAATTTTGCATTAAAAAGTAAAATTTATTGGGAAATATGGTTTTTCATGTGTATAATTCTTTTTATATGATAACTAATGCTTCGGATGTGATCCCATTTAAATTTTGTTAAAATATAACTAGTAGTTTTTGAGTTATTCGTAATAATTACACTAATTAGTGCATTTCACTTGAAACCAGTTTTTTTTCCTTAAAATTGTTTATCTCAAAACACAGTACTTTTAATTACCCTGAAAATACGGAATAAAAAACCTTTTTCTCTTTTATAAAACTTTATGCTATATTTCATCAAAAAATATATATAAAATATATATATATTTCTAATAAAACTCAACAATGGTCTATGGAATTCCCATGGACAAGTGCACGTATAACGGTGGGGCTCGCAATTCAGTGATTTACAGCGACTCGACTCGCAACAGAATAAACGTGGACCAGAATAAAATAGCTATGGCCGTTTATACTGATATAAAATTTAGTATATATTTGGAAATTCTTAGCTTAATGCTTTTTCATTTTGAATTTAGCATAGTGCTAAGACACTCCGTTCTCCGCTATTGCCTGAATCGAACGCGATATTGCGTGTTAAGTGACGGAATTCAACACCGCTTTTTGTCTTACCGAAGACGGGTAGTGAAAATCATTTAGATTAGTCATTCCCCTGAGAGGAAATCGAACCTACAGCCTATTGTGGTACAATCACATGGGATCCTAATGAGTCAAATTGGACTCAGCTATGTAAATGTATGAGATTTGAACCAAAAAAGAAAACCGACCTCAAATAAAATGTTAAAAAAGTACAATTATTACGAATAACTCAAAAACTACTTATCAGATCTTAACTAAATTTAAATAGAACCACGTTAGAAGCTATCATATAAAAATAATTTTACTAAAATTGGTTCACCCATTAAAACATATGCGATGACACACATATTTAAAAAAGTACAATCAAATTGAAAACCTTCTTATATTGAAGTCGGTTAGTTATTATATTAGAATTATTTGTATTGTCAATACAAGCCTTAAGATATTTTCATAGTAATGTTTTTTGAATCACCAAGCGTATAAACATTGTATCACTGACTGTCTTCTAATATTTATATTTGAACCAAACAGTTTGTTTTATTGAAGTATATTTTATTGTAAGTTAATATCTCATAGCAGGGCATTTCGAGTGAATCTAGTGTCTAAACACTCCGTTCTTTGCCCGAATTCAAGACATTACGTGTAAAAAGGCTAATATCGAAAGAAATATCCCGCACATAGAATGATAGGCAGAGGGAACCAGAGAACCTAGAGTTAAGGCACTCGAGAAAAAACGAATAAATATTAAGATTCTCTTAAGATGTCCATTTTCGCCAAATTGAGGCAATGCTTGCTGAGTAAAATAAAAAATATATATATAATTATTCCTCCAACTGAAAATCGAATCCACAACCAATCGTGTTTACAGCTGAAGCTCTGTACCACTGCGCCACGATGGCTTGCATACATTTCGTCTTATAATATTGCATATATTTATACAACCATGCATATACATATGCAATTTGGATGCAATTAGTTCGTGGAATTATTGTTAATATGCATGGAATCTTTGAAGAAATCTCGAACAAGTAAAAAACGAGTAATGAATTAAGCATGCGTTACAATTTCATTCGCTTTCAATTTCAATTCGTTATGTCACGACAAATTATTTTGATTCTACATGTTCTGGTAGCAAAGGCAAAGCGCGGCGTTGAGTTCCGCCACTCAGCACGCATTGCGGGTCGGCGGAAAGTGGGGAACGGAAATCTTAAGAGAATGGAGTGACTACATTCTCAGATTCCCCCTGCCTACCCTGCTATGTTCGTAAAGTTAAAAAAAATTCTACACGGTACTTATCAATGGCGAGGGGTGAAAATTTTAGTTAGGCAAGCCGCTAAATTAAGGGAAGCCGATGTATATTTAGGGAAGCCGGTATACATATTTAGGGAAGCCGATGCATATTTAGGGAAGCCGGTAATTTTTAGGGAAGCCAAGCTGTCAAGGTATTTCGTAATTTCAGTATGGAATTTTGGCCTCACATTGTACTTTTACCTGTTACCTGTTTTTTTTAGGTCTCATATTTGTACTTTGAAAAGTTAGGTAAGCCGGTGGGAATCGAGTTGTATGGACGCCTCGCCACTGGTACTTATTACTACTTGATTTAGGTTACCGGTTCAATTCGCGGTTTTTTGGTATTTCGATTTTAAAGTAAAGTATATTATTCTGTCCAAGAATACTATACTGATGTTAATGTGAGGACGAAACGCTATCGATACGGACACGGGAGGCTTCGTATTTGAACAAGTTTCTAATATATGACGCCCCATGTTACTAAGTTAACTGCAAATTGAAAAGACGATCAAACGGTGACAGTGTAAGTTAAATGTATGGAATTAACGCCCAAAGCCTGTTTTAATTGAATATACTTTATGCGCAATATTATCGAAGTCCATGTAAATATAATTAGAAGTCCTTGTGGCGCAGTGACAGTGGAATCGCGTTTACGATTGGTTGTGGGTACAATTCCTACTCGGGGAATGATTATATTAACTAGTATCCGCGTTGACGCGTTAACAACGCGTTGCCTAGTGACATATATATCACTTTATATAAACATGAATGTCAAACCATGGTAGTGTATGTAACATTTATTTTATTAATTTAATATTTTTTTATTCATTATTTTAAAAAGATATTATCATTCTGCCCTCCTTCGCTATATAATCTATAAGAGTGCCAAATTTCATGCTCAACCGTCCGCGTAATTGCCGTAGAAAGGGGTATAAAGTTTTTGCTTCACGTATTTATATATAAATATTATTTCCATATCTCCGCTGTAGTAAGAAACGCGGCGTTGAGTTCCGCTTTAACACGCAATGCCTCGAATGTTGAAAGAGATTGGAGTGTCTTAACTCTAGGTTATCAGGTTCCCTCTGCCTACCCTGCTATATGCGGGATATAGAGTGAAGTTAAAAAAACCTCAGACAGGAATCGAATCTAGTACAAAATATTTACGAACTTAAATAATACAGAAAAGCGGTTTCAGCATACAAATATCGTTATTTAAATATATTTATTGGTTAGTGTTGATGATTACAATACAAAGTTATTCTAACATTAGAAAGTATAAAGAGATATATAAAAGTAGTACCCATCACAGTCGTGATCATATTCTTAGACAATGGTCGATTATGTTATATGCTTGATACTTCTATGTTGTGGTTTAAGATATAAGCGATAGAATAGAAACTGACTTCAAATAGAATGTAGTAAAAAGTTTTTTTTTTTAACTTCACGCAGTATCCCGCTTATAGCAGGGTAGGCAGAGGGAACCAGAGAACCTAGTGTTAAAATACTCCATTCTCTTTCAACAATTCCGTTCCCCACTTTCCGCCGAATTGAGGCATTGCGTGTTAAGTGACGGAACTCAATTCCACGCTTTGCCTTGTTACCAAACCCAAGAAATGAAAATACTAAATTTTACATTTTCTGGAGTGGGGATTGAACCCACAGCCTGCCGCATAAGAGAAAAATTATCACGAATAACTCAAAAACTAAATGCCAGATCTTAACGAGACATCAGGCGCACTAGAATCATTAAAATTGGTTCACACACTAAAAAGATATGCGGTAACACACATATAAAATATACAGTCAAATTGGGGACCTCTTTCTTTTTACATATAAAATACATATTTAATTGTTGTATAGATAAATGTTATTGTAAATATTATTTATAAATCCTATAAATTTTTTTTTGGATATTTGTTACTTTCTTTTTTCTTTCACGCAAAATCTACTGAGGCGATTTAACTTTATAGTAATATAGGTTATATCGAATATAATAGAAGACATTTTTTTTCTTTAGCTTCACGCTGTATCCCGCATATAGCAGGGTAGGCAGAGAGAACCTGAGAACCTAGTGTTAATACAGATAACATATAAGTTACAAATATAACACATGAGTTATAAATATCAGTGCAGTTTTTTTTAGTATATCAAATAATAAATTAATTAAATTTTATTCATTAAAAATATGTATCTATTAAGAAAAGAATCTAACGTCAGTCTATCAATATCATAATATCATCGCCATAAGTATAAAGCATATCACTTGCACCAAACAAGGAAACATACAAAAACTTTTCTTCACCACTGCTTTTCTCTTGAATACGTATAAAATTCTCACGAATTCAATAAATTTGTTTAAGCAAAATGAAGCTGTAGCCTGTAATGTAACTTGAATCCAGTAGTCTCGCATTAATATTTACTCAGTTTAAGTGATTTCCTTTTCATGTAGACCCAAATGTTCGTCATGTTTGCTCAAAATGCTTTCTATTCGAAGAATGCTATCATAGACCATTGTGGCTTAATCGCTAACAAAATAATTGTATCGTATTTCATCATTCATTACTATATCGTGTTTCTTCATTAAGAGGTTTGTGTGTTTTGTTATGGATATGTTATTTGTTGATATGAAATAGTTTTGGAAATAGTAATTTTCATGAAACTTGGATATTTGCCGTTGTTTTTTTTAAATATATATTTGTGTTTAAATTTTAAACTTAATCTATAATCTAATTTAAAAAAAAATATTTTAAAACTTACCTCCAGCTGTAGCTTTGAGACTGCCAACAATAGTTCCTATCCTCACGTCTTCACGCACACGAAAATTGTATCGCGGCTTATCGAACAATGCTGAACCAACCCCAGCAGGCATCACGTTCACATGTACCGTAGCTCCTTGTGGCGCTGAGAGACCTCCTCCATCCGTTACTGATACCTCCAAGTCAAATTTCCCATTAGCTTGTATCAAAGCTGGCTTCGTCACGAAAACCTCACCAGAACTTCTATCTATACGGAATATATCATTATCATTCCCGTTAACTATTCTGTAGGTGATGGTACCAAATTTCCCAGAATCTGCGTCACTAGCAGACACAGCGACTATAGGCTCGTTGCTGGATACCCGACCTTCCTTCAAGGAAACGTTGTAATCTTTCACAGTGAAGACTGGAACGTTGTCGTTGATATCGAGTAGTTGGATCTTCACCATAGCGGTCGTGGACAGGCCCCCTGCGAATAAATAAATAATTGGTCTCTTGATTGTCTGTATTGTTGTAATACTATGTTTAATTGACAGACACTTGATTTATGCTGATGTCAAAGGATTTTCGTTACATGTATAATATAAGATCGAAATGATGTTCGGTTATACTTTTTTTTTTATTTGACGCAAATAAGCAAATAACAAGGATATAACTCGCATTGTATTTGGAGAACTTTACTGATTAACGATAGAGATTAATAAAATTCGTATATTCAAAACATGGGGTTCATATTTTAGTTTTTTGACAATATTATTTTTGTGTTTCAGAGACAGATAAAAAAGAATTATTTTTGCAGTTAATTCTACATTTAACCTAAATATAAAAATGCTATTAAACAAATACAATCAAAACACAAAAGAAAAATCTCATAAAATCCATACACACAAACATAAAATTCAAAAATCATTAACAACCGTAAGTAAACTTTGGCAAGTGAGTAAACGTTTTCACTATTGAATGCCGAAATTACTACCGAAATTCCTGAGAGGCAAAGTCGCCGCTCTGAGTAAAAACGTAAAGCGATAGTTTGGTCTTCTCGCACCATAAATCAGAGGTAGGACATTGGCCGACACTCTTGGAATTTATTCCCTTGCCATTTCGCCGGTGCCTTATTTCAACTCGCATGCATAGCTATAGCTTGTGTCACTGTTAAACTTATTACTTCCAATTGATAATGAATGGGATGGCACAAAAAATACAAGGACTATATACATTGTCTTTTTTATGGTGTGCGTAATATTATGTTGGATTGGTTATGTTATTGAGAACTTGTGTATGGGTTATGAGCCTTAAGTTTTATCTGTTTTAATATATAAATATGATATTTTAATATGAGTTACTGTACACTATAGTGGTTTAGTTCAGGTGTTTCTAAGAGAAGGCTATAGTTGTGAACTTGAATGAAAATCGTTAGAATTATGTATGTATATGGTTGGGGAGAGGTGGTGGCGCAGTAGGATAGTACTTGTAAACTCGATTGGTTGTGGATTCAATTCCTATTCGGGAAAATGGTTATATTATTAAAATATTTTCATTCCCTTATGGTAAGGTATTAAATTCTGCCACTCAATACACAAAGTTTTCATTTCACGCAGAAAGTAGAGACCGTCCTCGACTTTGTCTCCTCTCACGTATTTCCAGAACATAGTGTCTTAACACTATGTTATGGAAATACGTCATTTGAAGGTATATATATATGATAAATATGTAAAAAAATATTTAGGTTAATACTGTGACTACATAGTACTAAAGGATATGATAATTTTGAAAATAAAACATACCTCGATCAGTAGCAATGACAGGAAATTCGAAATCGCTTATCACTTCGTGGTCCAAAGGATTAGCAACACACAGCTCTCCTGTATCTGCCTTGACAGAGAATTGAGGTCGGGCTAAACCTTCTCCCAGAGTATAGTTCACCATCGCGTTGACACCGCAGTCGGGGTCCATGGCTGATATCTGTAATAAATATTAAATTATGTTAAAAAAGTTGACAAGATCTTGAAATTAAAGTGTTTTTGTTTTTCCTTTTTTTATGATTATTAATTGAATAGAGTTTACACTTTCTTTTCTTAACATTAATAAGCAATAGGTTTTATTTATACGAGTATGACGAATGATTAATCATGTATACTCAATAATAATATTTCAATAAAAAACCTTCAGATAAATATAAAAAATTGAAAATTAATTGTGCTTGTACTGAAAAACATTGTTTTCTAATTTATTAACTTATTCTCATCTATTTTTAGTTATCCTAAATAAAATATAATAATTTGATAAGTTTTAATGAAGAACATGGCTCGATAAGTCTATAATATTTTAACAAACAAGAGTAGTAGAGTACAACTATTACGAAAAACTCAAGAACTCATAGATTTTAACTAAATTTAATAATTGGACCTCATAACCACATCAAAATTGGTTTACCCAGTAAAAACCTACAGTTTTTTGATTTGATAACGTCCTCCTTTTTCAAAAATTCCTTTCTCTTGAATATACTATGCATATGTTCAGAGTTCCATAGGAACATATCAAATAGCTAATAACACCGCTATTTCATTAATAACGGCGAATGCTATTGCCTTTGGAATTATAAATATAATCCTTGTAACAGTAATTTGTTTTAACACACAGTTCAATAAATGATTTATAGATAATTTCATTTTAACAACCAAGGAAGGAATAATAGTTATATGAAAAAAAATATTTTCACGCTTTATTATAAGTTGGGTAGTAGGACAGTGTTAAGATATCCTGTTCTCCGTTCTCCTCCCGAATTCGTTAGTGGAAATCAATATAATTAATTTAAATAATAATAAACAAGCAAGAAAAACCTAATAAAACACATACACCGCCACTCAGCACGCAATGCCTCAATTCGGCGGAAAGTTGGGAACGGAGTGTCTTAACACTAGGTTCCCTCTGCCTACCCTGCTATATGCGGGATACAGCGTGAAGCTATGTGTGTATGTATGTAAGAAAAACCTAAATTTATAAAAAAAACATAGCTTCACGCTTTATTCCTCATACCAGGGTAGTCAAAGAGAACATAATGTACGCTATTATCCACCCGCCGAATTCTATACACTGAATGAGCTTACAGCCGCTTTGTCTTACCAAAGCGGATTAATGAAAATAATTATTATTTAATGTTAATCATTCCCCGAGTAGGAATCGAATTCAGAACCAATCGCAGAACAGAAAAGACACACGCTGATACATTGCGCCTTGATGGCCTCTACCAATCATCCATCTTTATAATTACAAGTAAAAGGTTCACTTATTTAGCAATTTCGAATTGCCTTCGCAAATAATTTTCCATCACCGTCTCTAAGATAAGTATCGCAATTAATAAAATATATTTAATCATATAACTATCATAATTCATATTATAACTATTAAGGCCATCGTGGCGCAGTGGGAAAGCATCTAACTGTAAACGGTTGGTTGTGGATTCGATTCACACTTTGGGGAATGATTTTTTTTTAATTATTTTCATTTTTTCGCTCTTGTAATACAAAATGCCTATCTTAACAAGTATACATTTACGATTTTTTTTATAATTCACGCCTATTTTTAATTGTTTTCTATGAATTACAATAATTAGACAAATCTTACTTAACCTTTAATGGCCTGAAGTATCAAAATTGATACCTGGTTTTTTTTCTAAATAAATATGTAAAATAAATGTTGTGTTTTTTAACCTATTTTTCCCTTCATCTAGATCAGTGATGGCAAACCCCCGACCCGCGGGTCAATAGTGACCCACCCGAGACTTTTGTCTGACCCGCACGATATTTCCAGAACAAAAATCCTTCGATAATTTGACCCCAATACACATTTTCTTTACAAAAAAATTACTGTTGTGACCAACATGTATTTTAAAAGTCTAATATTTTCGCAAAATTGACCCACCGACACTCAAGCCTCGGCCATCACTGATCTAGACCCTCAAGCAAACTCAGTAATATTAAAAAAAAAACATTTTCGTAAATTAGGCCATTAGGGGTTAAGAATATATGTGTAAACCCGAACTAAGAATTTTATAGGTTTTAACAAGAAAGTCTTAAGTTACGTCTCAATGCAATGTTTCTAATTCAGGCACTAATCGGCGAACGGAGTGTCTTAACACTAGGTTCACTCTCTCTATCCTACCATGCGGGATAAAACGAAAACCTTCTTTTTTTTTTTAATAATATAAATTCGCTTGTCTTTCTGTGCGGTCTCGGAGCTTATACTTTGATAAATTTGTAGCTTTAACGCTAATACTACTGAGTAGTTGACGTTAAGCCTTTTAGTATGTAATGTGCTTCAAGAGCATTTCGAAAACCATATTTTGGCTTAAAATTTGCAAAATTAAGAATTTATTAGAACTGTTGTATCCTGCGGCTTCGTTTACGTGGACTATAAAACCAAAAAATCACTTTTTTTCCCGTTTTCCTAAAAAAAAATTGGGAAATATATATATAATATTATATTATCTTAGTGCACTATTCAAGGAACCGACACGATTAATTTCAGCTTTCTATGACCAGTAGTTTTGCTTATGGTATATGTTGTCTGTCAGTCGCTTATTACAAGCGTTTCATTATTTGAACCCAGTGACATATATTAGCAATATATATTTAGTCATAAAACGCCTGTCGTGACGCAGAGGCTCAAGCGTGCGACTGTAAACGCGACTGGTTGTGGGTTCGATTCCCACTCCAGGAAATGGAATTTTTCATTTCCTGGGTTTTGTAACAAGGCAAAGCGCGGCTTTGAGTTCCGCCACTCAGCACACAATGCGTTAATTCGGCGGAAAGTGGGGAACGGAGTGTCTTAACACTAGGTTCCCTTCCTGCTATATGCGGGATACAGCGTGAAGCTATGTATGTATGTATGATAAGTTGCAAACAGAGTGCCATGTCACTAAGTTCCCTCCGCCTGTCATATAAAAAAATAATCTTCAATCACACCGACGTATTCACAAGAAAAAAAAAAGACTAAATCCTTAAAACAAAATCCAGATACTGATATAAATGAAGTCATCACAAGAATAACATACAGATATTCTAAATGTGTTTCGATTTAAAAATAAAACGCGTTGACATTTGAGGTGCTAAGTGGCGGAAAAAAGAGAGTCTCTATACATTGTTAATAATTAGCTCAAAATCATCCTTTTTATCTTTTACCTTACACTGTGGGCGACACTTTAATTTGTTCACGTCAATTTACAAACAAATGATTATCGTTCTTATTCCAAGGGGCTAAGGAATAAAATTGTATGTCATTTAGCGATATTTTCGCTAAACCAGTGTCGTGGTATGCATGTGACAACGTCGTCTGATTAATTACGACAGAGCGTAAAGTAAAGATAAATGTATGGTTTTGTAAAATTAATGTTTGCAACAAAATTATTCTTTTGCATCATTAAAGTCTATATTTAGGTTATTTTGTTAGATAGTAGCTGTATACTGCGACTTTGCTTAGATGGACTATAAAAACGGAAGTTCCATTATTTCCTGTTTTCACAGGAATTTCCAGAAATCCTCTCTTAATGCTCCACAACACTCCCCAAGGAGTCTACATTCCAAATTTGAGGTTTCTATGGCCACTAGTTTCGCCTGTACGTTATCAGTCTTTCAGTAGAAACCGTGTATTATATACATAGATACCTCTTAACATATCGTTTATAATGTTTTTCCGTATATAAATTATGTAATAAAATCCTTCTTTTCCCATTTTCGTAGAAATTTCAAGAAATTCTCGTTTAGTGCTCCCCCACACTCCCCAAGGAGCCTTATTGTCAAATTTGAGCTTTCTATGATCAATAGTTTCGCCTGTACGTTGTCAGTCATACAGTAAGGCAAGCATTTTATATCGCTTGCAATGTTTTTCCCTCTTGTAATATGAATTATATTATACTTTTTATTGGTCAATTAGAATTATTACTTTTAACCTTCTGACGGTTTATACCCATTTGTTACACGATCTTTAGGTCATATCCTGAATAAATCACAATTATATATTGCAATTATATCTGTCACTCGGTGAAATTATATTTAAATTATTTACAGGTCTAAGTTCTGGTAACACAAAGCACGACGTTGAGTTTTGTCACTCAATAAGCATACATATACACATAGTTTCACGCTGCATCCCGCATATAGCAGAGGTAGGCAGAGGGAACCTAGTGTAAAGACACTCCGTTCCTAATTTTCCACCGAGTTGAGGAATTACGTGCTGAGTGTTGGAACTCAACGTCGCGCTTTGCCTTGGTACCAAATCCAGGAAATGAAAAAATTAATTTCTTGGTGTGGGAATCGAACCCCCCCTGTTACGTTTACAGTCGCACGCTTGTGCCTCCGCGCAACGACAGGCGTAAAAAAGTCATCTTGTAACACATATAAAAAACAGCCCAATTGATAATCTCCTTTTTTTTAAATCGGTTATAAAACAGTAAAACTACGCCTATCTCGCCATACTAATAGCCCTACAAATTCTGAGCGAGGATCAAGTATTGTTCATTGGTTTATTTGCTTCTGGCCAGTTCCTTTTAACGCGGACAATTTTTAAATGGCTTATACTTGATTCCATTATTGTGTGCCAATCACAATGAATTACAATGTCCTTTGCAGAACCGAGGTTGTGTTCATTTTGTATAAGTTATCTATTTGTAAATTTTGTGTTTTGTGTGGATTGTATTTGTTTTTTTTGTGTAATATTATGAAAAAATATCATTTTTGGCTGGATTTTTATATATACCTGTACCTGATTTCATTTTTGTGTATCCATTGAAATTATAGAATTGGAATAATCAAATTTATATTCGATTTTGTGTAACACTTTTAAAATTTGTAATTTTTTGTGTGTTTTAGGTTGAGTGCAATTTTTTTTTATATTACAGTAAAAGATTCGACGTTAATGATTAGATCTGTAAGTATATACCTAATATCATTTTGTGTGCTAATTAGAAATATTGAATTTGGATCTCGGAATCCAATTCATATTTTGTGTAACTTTTATAATAATTGTATTGACGTTTTTTTGTCTTTTTTTAGTACTTATATTTGATCCTGTTATTGTGTTAATCATAATGAATTACAATAAAATTATTGTATGATAACTCACGTATTTTTTCATTTTAAATTTGTCTTAAGTTATACCTACATTAAAGACCCGACGTCGAAATTAGTTAATAGCTCTTATTTTAAGTATATATTTCATTTTAAAAGCAAATTGTCAACTTTTCAAATAAACCAATAAAAAGCAATACCAATATCAACATTGCCTTTTATTTTCACATGAAACAAACATAACAAGACAATTTTAGAGAACGATACACCATCTACCTTTTTATAAATTTTCTGCACATAATTAAAAACATTTAATTATTTCATTTATAAATGTCTTTATATCGAAAAGTTGGACAAAGATTAATAGTGGCACAGTTGTTAATGGTATCTCTAATATAGATTGTATTCATTTTTTATTTGAAATCCAAGCAAAAATATATACGTAACGCATTTAGCTAATTGAGACGTGGTACACAAATAGCATGTTTAAAAACATTTTTAGTTACCAGCCAACTTGAGTGTGCAATAAATCTTATTGTATTCTTATCTCGTGTGGTAGCAGATAATAGCAAGTGCCACGTTCGAAAATTTAAATATAAACAACTTAAGTACTCAGATATCGGTTTTAAATGCATTATCTGGTGGTCGTCATATTTTGAAAGCTGATAGCTTGTATTGTCTGTTTGTGTCTTTTTTGTGTAATTTTTTATGTACGTGTGTAAGTGATTTAATATTATAGATTTTTAATTCCTTATGGAGTTGCTTTATTTTGTAAAGGAGGCAGAGAGAGAGAGAGAGAGACAGAGTTATGGCTTTCTATTATAAATTATTATACATTTTTTGTATTATATTGTTTCCCGTTGCACGCACTGACTGACAATTTTTTTGAAAAAATAAATAAAAATTGATTTTTATCATTGTAAGCAGGGGTTGGCGAGCGAAGCGAGTTGGGAACGGGACAGGGCTTAGCTTTACACCCTTTTCTGTATTGTAAGGTAGTGACAAGACACTCCGCGGAACTCAACGCTGCAGCTTATCATATTTAATGATACACGTTTTATTTGCGATATGATGACATCATTTCCTTCACATAAAAAAGAATATATCCAAGAATATAAAAGGACATATTAATGACTAGTATTTTCGTAAAAAACAGTTAACAAGAGGTTCTCTAGTACATTTAATTATAATCTAATAAAAACCCTGTATTGTGGTCATGAAATGTCGTTCTGCGCCTTTTGAATGCTACACTATGAACATGTAGAAGAATGTGGTAAAAAAGAGACAGCTCACTTAAAATGAGGAACTAGATATGAGTATCTTCTATAGAGTACGATGTGGACGATTTATAGATCAATTTTTACATTTTTTTGTTGTGTTACTGTATGTATAGTCTTACATACGTACATAGCTTCACGCTTTATCTCGCATATAGCAGGATAAGGTAGGAACCTAGTGTTAAGACACTCCGTTCCCCACTTTCCATCGAATTGAGGCATTGTGTGCTGATTCGCCAATTCATCGTATTTCATGTTAATTATTATGATTTTAATAAAAAAGAGAGTATTATCATTACGAATAACTCATAAATTACTCGTCAGAACTTCACTGAATATCTTTGGGACTATATTACAAGCTCTAGTTATCATATAAAAAAGAATTATCAGTATTGGTGCATTCAATAAATAGTTACACATAGAAAAAATATAATGAAAATTGAGAACTTCTTCGTTTTTGAAGTCGGTTAAAAATATACTTATACATGTAGGCGAGTGATTATTAAGTATTGTAATGTCAGCGATTGAGCGCGGTGATTGACAAAATTATTGAAAAAATCACAGGCTGACAATCGAAGCGAGCTAGGGGAAGTCACCTAGTATATAATAAGCATATACAAGTATGAGTAATATTTATTTAATTAATTTAATATATATTTCCAATACATTATTATAATAAAAATATTAGTGTTCTACAATCCTTCTCCATGTACAAAATATGTATGCCAATTTCCATACACCGTTCGCATAGTTTTAATAAAAAGGTACACCTTTTAATTAGCGTTAACTGAAACCATAGCCAAAAATCATGACATATTTTTTTTAGCTTCACGCTGTATCCCGCATATAGCAGGGTAGGCAGAGGGAACTTGAGAACCTAGTGTTAAGACACTCCGTTCATCCTTACATGATATAAGCAAATAGCAAAAATTTTAATTCCCCTTAAAGTCATTATTACATTATTTATTGAACAAAATCGAAGTTTATTGTGCAATATATTAATTAATTATACGATATATCGTTCGCTATAAATTGTCTTAAGAATAATAAAAAGTTTTCACAGTAAAAGAGCTGTCAAGGCGCTAGTTAGAGGTACGTGGCCGGTTTTTATTTGATCAATCAAGTGCAAGTAACAATACTTGTGATGTACTGGATTAAGTGCTTAGCTTGGAAGGGATAAATGTCCTAGAAGGAATCTGTCCGTATGTTACGTCAAAAAGTTTTTTTGAAATGAAAACTTCTTTAGTGGGTAAGGATATGTAACTTGATCGAAAATTTGTAAGATTTTTCTGAGGGATGAGCCTTTTAATGTTATATAAATTGTTGTTTAAACGCCTGTCGTGGTGCTGAGGCACAAGCGTGCGACTGTAAAGGCGACAGGTTGTGAGTTCGATTCCCACTCCAGGAAATGTAAAATTTAGTATTTTCATTTCTTGTGTCTGGTAAGAAGGTAAAGCGCGGTGTTGAGAGTGTCTTAACACTAGGTTCTCTGGTTCCCTCTGCCTACCCTGCTATATGCGGAATACAGCGCGAAGCTAAAAAAAAATGTTATATACAGCCGTGAAAAGGTTGATAAATCAAGCGAGAAAAAAAAGACACTCCACTCTCTCCTTTCTGAACGAATAGAGGACAACGTGTTTTAACTGGCCAAATTGTTATTTCTTTTAAGCAGGTGTGAATAGATTGATAAGTTGACTTGCATATAATATATAATATATTATATAGGTATTATTGCTTTAGTTCGTCAAGCGTTAAACGATATGATCTACGCTTATATGTACGTCCCAAATTCAAAACATGGCGTGTTAGGTGGCGAAACTCAATGCCGCGCTTTGTCTTGCTAGAGTAATAATTTAAATATGATACTAAGATTTCATTTGTATAAATAAATATATAGCTTTATTCAACCAAAACGCATTTTTAAACTTATTTTTGCTAAAAAAATGTAAAACAAATCGTGAAAGGATACGGTAATACAATAGGATGCTCTTTTATCCTGCGGTTAAAGGCGATACAAAACATACGTGATATAGGTTGATACGTAACTATGCTATAATGAAACAGTAAAAAAGTATGTTTGTACAATGAAGATATTTATAAAAAAGCAGCTTAGATTTTTTTTCTTAGGAAAAGCAGGGTAGAGCAGAGGGAACCTGAGAACCTAGTTTTAATATACTACGTTCTCTTGAGATTTCCCTTTCCCAATTTCCGCCGAATTAAGGTAATGCGTGCTAAATGGCGTAACTCAACGCCGCGCTGTGTTACCAGAGCGAGGAAATAAATAAAGAGCGAGGAAAACTGATATATAGGAATTAAAATATTAATTCCTATATATCAGTTTAGAATAATGTAAAAATCTATGGTTTTTAAAATTTTTATCTGTCTGTTCTGTCATTAATTATTATAAATATTTAATATTCTCATTTTATGGAGTGGGAATCGAACTCACAACCTAACGTGCTTACAGTCGCACGCTTGTGTTTTAGCGCCATGACTGACCTCAAAATGTTAATAGAATTAACGAAATCTTTGATTTTCGCAATTTTTACATATATTAAATGAAGATTAAGGTAGTCTCTCTATGACCACGGACTACTATAACGTGTTCGTAACGTCGGGTTCCCAAAATGTATTTGCCAATACTAAAATATACGAGATTATTCCGGTTAAAATAGTTTTATTTAATAAGTGGGGAACGGAGTGTTTTAACACTAGGTTCTCTGCTTCCCTCTGCCTACCCTGCTATATGCATATAAGTAGAATTAATTTGGGAAGGGTTTTAATTCACACAAACGAAGTAGCGGGTAGCAACTAGTATAAAAATATTTGCTTATTTTAATTATAGGCTGAGTGGCCTTTGCACGCCTCCCTCTACCTTCTATATTAAGTTTCATTGTCTTACCGTATTTATTCTATTTGGCTTGATACGATATTCGATCGATTAATGTAAGCTATTTGTTTTGTTAAGTTAAGAAAATAATTTAAATAACAACACGGTTTGCTTTCTGAATGGTTTTTTGCTCGATTTTTCTGGAAGAGTTATGGGATTTTTGCAGTTTTATGGTTTATGTCGTATAGTCAGAGAGAATGTTGAGAAAGATATATGAAGTAAAGGTGAGCGGCAAGAGAGGTAAGAGGAGACCTCGGTTGACCTTCGAGAACACAGTATCAATGATACTGGAGGAAGATCACGTAAGCATGAGGACCCCCGGAGGACATGCATGAAGAGGTTAATGACTGTGGACGAGGCGAAAGAAGTATGCAGGGACCGTAGCGTTTGGCGCTCCGTTTTCTCTGACTTCCCCGCTAGGTATAAAGCGTGAAGTTAGGTAAGGTAAGGTAAGGTAAGGTAAGGTCAGAGAGAACGTAGCGTTAAGACACTCCATTCTTCAGACATTGTGTGTTAATTGGCAGATCTCAACGCCGCGCTTTGTATTACGAGAGCAGAGAAATGAAAATAATTTTAATATAATCATTCTGCTGAGTGGTCATTAAAGCTACAGACGATATAGTTTACAGTCAGATAATCTCGATTTTTTTTTTTATTTTGTCTTTACAATTTTTTTTTATTTCAAAAAAATATTTAAGTATAACTAGTCAAAATCAACATTCAGCGTTTGGGTAAGGAAAAAATGCCAAGTTTTCATTAATATAATGAAATAAGCTGAAAGTCAAGAATAGTATTGTAATTGATGAGAACAATTAATGAATTTATGACAAAAAAAATGCATATATCTCATAAATTAATTTGCAAAAATAACGGTATTATCATACGATAATATTATTAAAATCAACCAAAGATAAGAATCTGAGGGCGCCACAATGTATCAAGAACATAAAATCTCCTATACGAGCCTTCAAGAATTAATTTATGTACTGTAATATATACTGTACCGTGAAGTATGGTCAGCAATAAAATGTAATTCGCGAAATAAATTGTGTAAGCAAATATTGTAGCCGCTTCCTGTTTTGGCATCGGTTTTTTATGGTAAAGCTCGGTGTTAAGTTCCGCCATGTAATATGTGATGTCTAGAATTTGTGGGTTCGATTCCCATTCCAGGAAATGTTAGTATTTTCATTTCCTGGGTTTGGTAACAAGGCAAAGCACGACGTTGAGTTCCGCCACTCAACACGCAATGCTTCAATTTGGCAGAAAGTGGGGAACGGAATTGTTGTAAGAGACTGGGTGTCTTAACACTAGGTTCTCAGATTCCCTCTGCCTACCTTGCTATATGCGGGATACAGCGTGATGTTAAAAAAAAAATAAAAAAAAAATTGGATAGAAGGTGGTGAACGCAGTGCTTAGACACTACGTCCTCTCTGGTTACTCTGCTAGGAGATACAATGCGTGAAGCTTTTTTTTGGCTATAGTTAGTCTCTTTTATGAAACTAAGTTAGTGACTATAGTGATATGACACTCTTTAAGTTATCTAAGCTTCAGACCAAATTATACTTATATTATTTTTGGTTGAATAAATTTCTTAATTTAGGCAATTGGGAACCTTTGTGCTCTGGAAATATTGGGTACTCTGGGAACCTTGGGTATTCTGGGAACCTTCATATATATTTTAAGCATAATTTCGCCATAATAGAAGTATTTGTTTTATCATAAGAAAGGCACAGTTTTAAATGTTCCTTCTTTCAAATATTTCTATATCATTTCAATACTGTACCTTATAGAAGATAAAATATTGAACTATATATATATATTTACATCACCATCCGTGAATAAGTTAATAAATCAAAAATAAACGTTTTAGGGCAGCTATTATTAAATTAAAGTTTTATAAATAAAAAAATATTTTGTTATATAAATACTTTTTCATGTGAAAATATTACATTTGCTTAAATTATAGTCGTCTATTTACTTAAATATCAAAACTTTTTTTTAGCTTCACGTCGTATCCCACTCATAGTAAGATAGGCAGAGGTGACCAGATAACCTAGTGTTAAGACACTCCGTTCTCTTTTAACATTTTTCGTTCCTTACTTTCCGTCGATTTGGGGCATTGTGTGCTGAGTGGCGAAACTCAACGTCGCGCTTTGCCTTGTTACCAAAACGCACATTTATTAAATATGTTTTTTCTTTTTGTAACTTCACGCTGTATCCCGCATATAGCAGGGTAGGCAGAGGGAACCTAAGAACCTAGAGTTAAGACACTCCGTTCTCTTACAACAATTCCGTTAAATATGTTACCTACAATTTAACATTGAAAATATAAATTTTTAATACATACATACATATATTCGCGGAAACGTCACACGATACTCGTGCGGTCGCGGTCGGGGCAATAATCTCTCATCGAGCTTCGAGCTTTTGATTAAAGGTGAATTGAATTAAGCATCGATTACACGTTTATATTACATTTTGTTATTTTTTTTTTAATTCTAAAGTGTTAATTTTAGATGGTTATCTTTTTGTCTATATGTCAGTTCGTTTTGTGGGATTGTTTATTGAAATTTTGGTTAGGTAGGTGTAAATTAAATTGGTAATGGGTTTGATTCCTGCTCTAGTAACATAAAGTGCGGTGTTAAGTTGCGCCATTAAATAAACAATTTCTTGACATCTACCGGAATGCAGTGAACGGAACGTTTTGACACTAGGATCTCTCTAGATACTCTAATATGCGGAAAAAAGGTTAAAGCCAATAAAGTTTGTTATTGTATTGTAATTTTTTTTAACTTCACGCTGTACCCCGCATATAGCAAGGTAGGCAGAGGGACCCAGAGAACCTAGTGTTAAGATACTCCATTCTCTTTCAACAATTCCGTTTCTCACTTTCCGTCGAACTTAATATGGAACACATTTAAATGTGCGAAGTCACCAATGGAGAATTACGTCACTTAATTCTTTATGCTAATAGGAGAAATGTCTACCTGTGACCACGGAGTACTGTAGTGTTCGAAACATCGGGTTCCCAAATATGTATTTCCGAATAATCAAATATACGCGATTAATCCGGTTAAAATAGTTTCTTTTATTATACTAGAAGAAGCTTTATTTTGTACTATATATAATAACAAGACCATCGTAGCGTTGTGGTACGTTTTACTATAAACCCAAGGGACTGTGGGTTCGATTTCCATTCGGGGCAATAAATATATTAAAATTACTCCCATTCTTTTACTATGGTAAGATGAACCACGGCGTTAACTTCCGCCATTCAACACGCAATATCTCAAATTCGGGTAAACACTGGAAAAAAACAAAAAATAATTATTTTCAACTTGTTTTTCAATATTAACGGAACCAACCTACGCGGATCATGTTTCTTGATACTTTACTCGTGAGGCGTTGACGTGCGAGAAGGGAATTAAAGTGACGTTCTGATCTGTTGATCTCTCAAAATGATAGTACGTTATACTATGGCCATTGATATATTTAAGTTAGGGTTGTGTTTTATATTATTTTTTTTTTGTTTTTGATAGATTAATTTTGATAGATTATTTTCATTTCTTGGGCTTGGTAAAAAGGCAAGCATGGCGTTGAGTTCCGCCATTCAACAGGCCTCAATTCGGCGGAAAGTGGGGAATGAAATTGTTGAAAGAGAATGGAGTGCCTTAGCACTAGATTCTCTGGTTCCCTCTACCTACCATGCTGTAGGCAGGATACAGCGTGAAGTTAAAAAAAAAGAAAAAAAAAAGGTAGATTAATAGTTAAAAAAAATTGTATCAAGAGCTAAAACAAAGTTACGTAATACTAGTTTTTAGAAAAAAAATATGTTTGCTATATAGTGTGGATATTATCACCTACAAATTTTTAGAATGAGAAAATTTTTGAGGATTGGCGCAGATGCTCAAGCGTGCGATTGTAAATGCGACAGGTTGTGGGTTCGATTCCCACTCCAGGAAATGGAATTTTTCATTTTCTTGGGTTTGGTAACAAGGCAAAGCGCGGCGTTAAGTTATGTATATATGTATGTAAAAGTTATTATTATTATTTGGAAAATTATCGGCAACCATATAGGAATTTCTGCGATATTTTTAATTACCAACGAGCATCGTTTCAAAGTTTGCGGTCGCTTTTTTTCTTGAAGCTCACATAAATATGTAGGTTGCTTAAAGAAATAAAATTTCAAGCGTTATTTCTCGTGCGAATTTTAAAAGAAATAATCGATTTTTTAAATCTTATTTAAAAAAGATTATGTTAAGTTCTTATCTTGTACAGTCAGAGAGTTTTTTGGCATCGCTTAGTTTAAATATTTATATATTTTAAATTAATATACGTATATTTTTATATATATTTGTAAAGCGATACTTATTTGGATCTCTTCTAAGAGGTGTGGGTTCGACTCCTGTTGTATGCAAAATACAAAAGTGCATGTCAAACACATGGTAGTGTCTGTAATAATTATTTTCCTAATTTCAAGTTTATTTCATACATTTGATTGTTTTTTTTTTACTTTTTAAGTATACACACATAGCAGGGTAGGCAGAGGGAACCTGAGAACCCAGTGTTAAGACACTCCGTTTTCTTAAAATTTCCTTACCCCAATTTCCGCTGAATTGAGGCATTGTGTGCTGTGTGACCTCAATGCAGCTCTTTGATTTTACTAAAGCGAGGCAATGAACATATTAATCATTATAAATACTCCTATAATATTTTCAATTCCTGGAATAGGAATCGAATCCACAACCTGTCGCGTTAACAGTCGCACGCTTGTGCCTCTGCGCCATGAGTGGCCTTAGATTTTTGTAATTTGGCCATAATATGACAATAGGTAGGTACATATATATTTCTTCCCAGTGGCTAAATACAGGAAATTTACTAATAAAATATAAAATAAAAATCATATTAGATAATATTTCAAGTAAAAAATGTTATCTAGATATTTAATTCCATGAAGTCTAGACTTACATATCTGGTGAGCAAAGGTCAATGAACTGTATTAATTGGGTACTTAATTAATGAAGTCGAAATCTATATATATTAATAAATATAATATTATTTAAACAATTCTTTGGTGATTTATTGTGAGATATGTTATATATGTTTAGGCAGTCGTGGCGCAGTGGGAAAGTATGTGATTGTAAGCGCGTATGGTTGTGGATTCGAATCTCACTCGGGGGAATGACTTATTTTTTATGGAAAAGGACGTAGCAAACCAGCGTTTGGGTCACCTGATGGTAAGTTATCCCCGTCGCCCACGGCCCCATGTTACACCAGAGGAACTACAGGTGCGTTGCCGACCTTTAAGGTGGGAGTAGGCGCGCTTTTTGATGGTACCCATTTCGTATCCACCTGGAAAAGCTGCCGCAGGTAGGCCATTTCACAATTCAGTGGCACGTGGAAGGAATGATGATTGTATTATCATTATTATAATGTATGTAATTATAGATTCTCGGGCTCAAAGGAACCCAGTCCTTTGGAAAGCTTGCGGGCACGGGTCTAATACGTAGATACCCCTTTGAGACAACAATATTTTTTAATCTAACGCATTGACAGAGATCTATCTTTGGTAACCAAGGTAATTAATCAGAGATGGTCACCGGTTAATGCGTAAAAGCTATGGAACATGTGGAAAACTAAAATAGGGCTATGGAATGGAATTTGGATGGGCTAATTATTACTATTATTATCAGACACTGGTAAGGCAAATCCTGATTGTGAGTTTCTCCATTTGACACGAAAACGGAAGAAAGTAGTGAACGAATTGTCGTGATACTGACTTATCAATGTTATATTATCGCTGTCGTGGCGCAGAGGCACAAGCGTGCAACTGTAAATGCGGCAGCTTGTGGGTTCGATCCTCACTCCAGGAAATGAAAAATTTAGTATTTTTATTTCTTGGACTTGGTAATAAGGCAAAGCGCGGCGTTAAGTTCCGCCACTCAACACGAATTGTTGAAAGAGAATGGAGTGTCTTAACACTAGGTTCTCAGGTTCCCTCTGCCTACTCTGATACTCTGACAATGCGTGAAGTTAAAAAAAAAATGTTATAAATATTAATTCTTTAAATGATACATTTAATACACAAAAACCTTTTTAACCGATTTTCAAAAAAGAAGGAGATTCTCTATTGAAATAGTTTTTTTATGTATACCACATAACATTTTACTGGATGAATCAAATTTGATGATCCTTTCTTAAGCGATAGCCAGTTCTAATTTGGTCCCATTTAACAAAATTTAAAGTTAAGATCTGACATCTCATTTCAATATAGTTATCATCTGTTAGTAGTTTTTGAGTTATTTGTAATAATATTACTTTTTAGTTCTATATTTGTTAAAATCTTAATTTTTAATTACTAAAAAGGTAATTTCTATATTATTCTCTATAGAACTCGCCCGATAAATCGTCTCAGCCCACGTTACACTATTTTCATAACCTGTTTGACAAATGCCTTTTCTTGCAACAGTTCGTATCGTACTGTTGACACTTTCGTAATATCGTTCGGTTAATGTTTATACAATGAGAGAGAGAGAGTTCACTATGTTTTAAATCTATATATAAATACGTGAAGCAAAAACTTTGTACCCCTTTTTATGAAAATTACGCGGATGGAGCAGCATGAAACTTGGCACACTTATAGTTTATATAGAGAAGGAGTGCAGAATAATAATATTTTTTTAAAATAATGCATATTTTTTTTTATATATTTTTTTTTTTTTTTTTATGGATAAAGGATGGCAAACGAGCAGAAGGACCACCTGATGGTAAGTGGTTACCTTCGCCCATGAACCTCTACAACACCAGCGATGTTGTATGCGTTGCCAACCTAGAGGATATAGATGGAAGGGGAGGACAATGTAGTAGTCCGCTATCGGAACCACCACATTTTGGGGAAAGGATAGGTGGGAGAGGGGAAAACCTGGCTTACATGCCATCGAACCGGAACACATCATAAGATATTTGGCGGTTCGTCTTTGACATGATAGTGGTCGCGAGCCAGACGGAGGACGAACCTCCTACCACCAATAATAATATTAATAAAATAAACTTTACACACACTATCAAAGGTTGACATGCATGCAATTGCTTATATTAAGTGACATATACGTTGCTAAGCAACGCGTTGTTAACGCGTCAACGGAGACACTGGTTACTATTAAAATTTCTAGTGACTAGTGTCTAGAATCGGTCATCTAGTGCCTAGTGTCTAGTGTCTATTACCAGAAATTCACTAGACTAAGTCCTTTGAATAACTAAATGCAGTTATTTGCGTATATTACGTAAGATACAATCTAATCTTCTACAATAACACGATACTAATACTAAGGTCGTTTATTTAATCTTCAATATATGTCAATGGTTTTATAAATTATTTCTTCACGCTGTATCCCGCATATAGCAGGGTAGGCAGAGGGAACCTGAGAACCTAGTGTTAAGACACTCCGTTCTCTTTCAACAATTCCGTTCCCCACTTCGCCGGATAATAGATATTCATAAAATATATATATTCAGCATTATAAATATTCATAAAATTATGTAGATTGTATACTGAATATAAAAACTGAAATAATAATTTGGCCAATGCGGAACTTAGCGCTAAAATTCTTATGTTATCAAATCATACATATTTAAGTTTTAGAGGCCAATGGTGGCAGAGGCACATGCGTGCGACTGTAAACACGACAGGTTGTGGGTTCGATTCCCACTTCAAGAAAATGAAATTATTAATTATCTATAATAATTAATAGTTAGTATTTTTATTTCAGTCGCTCCGGTAACAAGGGAAGGCACGGCGTTGAGTTCTGCCACTCAGCACGCAATGCTTCAATTCGACGAAAAGTGAGGAAAGGAAATTTTAAGAGAGCGGAGTGTCTTAGCACTAGGTTCTCAGGTTCCCTCTGCCTATCTTGCTATGTGCGTGATAGAGCGTGAAGATAAAAGAAAACTTGTTTCATTTAACACGTTATTTCAATGGCCATATAATTTAAATGCATACTTTAAAATTTATCAATGTTTTCAGACTAGCAAAAAATGTCCTCCCAACGTATTTGGTAGGAACGAGTTTTAGATAATATAGAATAACTGCACATATTACTTGCATTTTAATATACTTTTAACCGATTTTAAAAAAAGTAGTTCTAATTTTGATTGTATTTTACATACATACATAGCTTCACGCTGTATCCCGCATATAGCGGGGTAGGCAGAGAGAACCTAGTGTTAAGACAATCCGTTCCCCACTTTCCGCCGAATTGAGGTATTGCGTGCTGAGTGGCGGAACTCAACGCCGCGTTTTGCCTTGTTACCAAACCCAGGAAATGAAGAATCCCATTTTCTGCAGTGGGAATTGAACCCACAACCTGTCGCATTTAGAGTCGCACGCTTGTGCCTCTGCGCCACGATAGGAGTGATTATATTTTGTCACCTTATAACTTTTTACTGTGAATCAATTTTGATGATACTTTATTAGTATGAAAAGCAGTGATTTTCTTGTGGTCCCAATTAAATTTGGTTTCGATATGTCAAGTTGTTTTTGAGATATTTGTAACAGAAATTCGAAAAAATCTCTCTACAGAGATTTTTTTTTT
>JAKGSA010001200.1:2479-92116 GCA_033558755.1 Philaethria dido | reverse complement strand
CAAGAGAGGTTCGAGAGCTGCCACTTGCTTTCTTCCTGAGACACACGGTTTTTTAAAATGATAAAAATATTTTTTTTGTTTTCTAATTTTTTTTTTTAGCTTCACGCAGTATCCCGCATATAGTTGGGTAGGCAGAGGGAACCTGAGAACTTAGTGTTAAGACACTCCATTCTGTTTCAACTATTCCGATCCCCATTTTCGGCCAGATATTTTATTAGAATTATTTTTTTTTTTAACTCACTTCAAAAAAGCTAGTTAATAAAGCTATACTTTTCTTACTAAGTTACGTTGAATTACTTATACGGTTTTTAGAATTTGTATGCATTGTTAGTATCTCTGAAAGAATAACATGATCTACCCAATGGTTATTTCTAAATACAATCGCTTGCCACGAGAGAATGCTATTTACTAAATATTTAAAGTTTTTAAAAACATATTTTAGAACAAAAAATAATTAGGACTAAGATTTTAAGCAAAACAAGCAAAAATCGGAAAAATTTCTTGTCAGATCTTAAATATATTTATATGGGATTACAGCAGAACAGCAGCTATCATATAAAAAGCGTTATCAAAATCGGTACACCCAGGAAATACACGTAAAAAACAGTCAAACTGAAAACCTCTTCCTATTTTTAAGACGATTAAAATTAATATTTAATATACATAGCTTCACACTGTATCCCGCATATAGCAGGGTAGGCAGAGGAAACCTAGTGTTAAGACACTCCATTCTCCACTTTCCGCCGAATTTGAGGCATTGCGGGCTGAGTGACGGAACTCAATGCCGCGCTTTGCCTTGTTACCAAACCCAGGAAATGAAAGATTACTGATGATTTCCTGGAGTGGGAATCGAACCCACAACCTGTCGCGTTTACAGTCGCATGCTTGTGCCTCTGCGCCACGACAGGTCATATTTAATATTATTGAACGATATCTAAATATTTCAATTCAAAACTTTATTAAATCAATTTTAGTATAAATAATATTGGTATTATAATTTATTTACATACATATATATGATAATTTATATGATCTACATACGAGTACATATCATATGCGATTATTATCCTTTGATTATAATTTACCGACGTCAAAAAAGGGGGTTACCAATTCGACTGTATTTTTTATGAGTAATACCGCATATTGAATGAATTTTGATAATTCTTTTTTTATATGATAGCTAGTGTTTCTGATGTGACCCCATTTAAATTTAGTAAAGATTTTATGCATAATTTTTGAGTTATTTGTAATGATATTAATTATATCACTGACTGTATCGAGTTCGTTTGCGTGGACTATAAAACTTAAAATTCTCTCAAGAAATTCGAGAAATCCTCTCTTACTGTTCCCCTGCGCTCCCTAAGGTGCCTAGGTGCCAAATTTCATCTTTCTATGGCCAGTAGTTTCGCCTGTACGTTGTCTGTCATTTACCCAGTAAAGCAAGCGGGGTTTTATGAATAGAACATTTTTTTTTCAGTTTCACGCTTTTTCTTGTGGAATAGGGTATTTCATAGAGAGCATAATGTCAAGACACTCCGTTCTCAAATGAAATATTCCCCCGAGTGGGAATCGAACTAACTACCACTAGCGTTTACATTCAAAGGCTAAGCCGCTGCGTCATAATGGCCTCAGTTATTATATTAAATATATATATATTTGAATTTATAATTATATATTATGAAAACGATTGTTTATAAATAGTCATGTTTTGGTAATTTTAATTTGGGAATTATTGAAATAACATATCTGTTCTCATGTATGTTTTTGTATAGTTATATAAACTGTTTTAAAATAATATCAATAACTTAAACACAAAATCTACTTCAAATAAAATGCACTATAATTCTAGTGCGTTACGAATTACCCAAAAACTACTCGTCAGATCTAAACTAAATTTAAATGGGACAAGATCAGGAGCAGTATTTTTTTTTGGTGGTAGGAGGTTCGTCCTCCGTCTGGCTCGCGACCACTATCATGTTAAAGACGAACCGCCAAATATCTTATGATGTGTTCCGGTTCGATGGCATGTAAGCCAGGTTTTCCCCTATCCCACCCATCCTTTCCCCAAAATGTAGTGGTTCCGATAGAGGACTACTATTGTCCTCCTCTTCCATCTGTATCCTCTAGGTTGGCAACGCATCTACAACGCCTCTGGTGTTGTAGATGTTCATGGGCGAAGGTAACCACTTACCATCATGTGGTCCTTCTGCTCGTTTGCCATCAGTTATCCATAAAAAAAAAAAAAAAAGTATCACGAAAAAAAAGTTATTTGGTAACACACACATAAAAAAATACAGTCGAATTTAAAACTTCTTCTTAAGAGTCGGTTAAAAATAATTTTAAATGTAATATACTCTTCTGAATATGTATCAACTACCCAACCATTTACTATTAGATACTGCCATATCTTAAAAGAGTGGAGTGTGGGTTCTCAACGTTCTTTCTGCCTACCTTGCAAATGCATATGTAGATCAGTGGCGAGGGTTGAAAATTTTAGTTAGGCAAGCCGGTAAGTAAGCCGATGTATATTTAAGGAAGCCGGTATATATATTTAGGTAAGCGAGTAATTTTTAGAGAAGCCGATATATTTAGAGAAATCGGTATAGGATGTCAAGGTATTTCGTAATTTCACTATATGCCTAATATTTTTCTGGCGACTTTTTTTTGAGCTCTCACACCTTGTTTGACTTTGTTTTTCGAACTCCACATTTTCCTAGCGAGCTTTTTTTTTTGAGGTCTCATACTTGTTCTTTGAAAAAATAGGCAAGCTGGTGGGAATCGAGTTGTATGACGTGACATGATAGTCTGTGAGACACTGAATTGAATTGAAATGAAAAAAATGTTAAAAAATTAAAAATAGGCGCATTTTAATTTGACGTCTGACAGACTACACCACAGTTGAATATTAATAAAAAGTTGATATTCAACTTTGATGTAACGCTATTTGATACACAATATATCTATTTCTAGCGAAAAGTAGAGAACGGAGTGTCTTGACTGTAGGTTCTCTTTAACTATCCTATATATAGTATAAAAGATTTACGTTCTTAACAACTGTATGTAATATTTTTCCAGTACTGTTTTCCAGCGGCTTTGAGCAGAAAGCTTTCACATTGGCAATATTTTCTCTTACACGTCATGTGTTTTATTCTATATAAATACGTATTCGTATTCGAACCTCAACTCGGAAGGAATGAGAATTGAATAAGCCAAGTGATAAATTGATATAGGAATTATATGTGGCGCCCTGGAAATTTACAGGTGGGGCAAAAAATACATACATAGCTTCACGCTGTCCCGCCCGCATATATATATCCCGCATATAGCAGGGTAGAAGTAGAACCTAGTGTTAAGACACTTGTTCCTACCTCCCGCCGAGCGTAAATTTAGTAACAGCATAAAGTGTGGCAGCATGAGTTCCCAGTCACCTAGCACGCAATGCCCTCAAATTCTGGTGGAAAGTATAGGGAACTGAGTATCTTTAACACTAGCTCCCTCTGCCTACCTCCTGGCTATATGCGTGAATACAGGAAAGGAAGCCGGCGGTATAAATGGTATTAAAAAGTCAAATTTCATGAACATCTTCTTTGCTTAAAATTTAGTTGAAAGGGCAGTAAAATGTGTCTCTAGTGACCAGAAAGTAGAGAGAAGAGAATTCGAAATCACTAACAATCTTACTTTTCTTTACTCTAGCATAAAAATACAGGGAAATGCAGAAAATAAGGATAAGAATTGGTAAAAGAGGATTTCAAGATAACTCTCAATCAGCTAAGAGTTTGCTAATTGGAGCGAGCGCCTCTACAAGAAATAGCTTCAACATCAAAATGAATGTAATTTAAACGAGCAAAAGTGTTTTCAATGTGCCATCTTTTTCAAGGTTGTAAAGTTTATAAGTCTTAATTTTTGTCTTCTTGACCGACTTCAATAAAAGAGTGTAATTCTATTTCGACTGTATTTTTATGTGTATCGAGATGAAACGAGAGGGAACCTAGTGCTAAGTGCCATGGTGAACCTCAAACGCCACGCCTTGCTCTTAGCCACAAAGTTCCAGAAACAGTAAAATTTCATTTCCTAGAGTGGGAATCGAACTTACAACCTGTCGCGTTTACAGTCAACACGCTTCAGAAGTGTCTGCGCCACGACAGACTTTTTTACTTTTTAAATTTTCACGCATCCTATCAACTTGTAGTTATTTATAATCGTATAGGAGTTACCATGACACACATAAACCTTAATTAACGTTTAACTAACATTAAATCAATACAAAAACAGCAAATCAATACTAAGACACCAGTCATAAAAATATAAGGAACAGATGAAATTACTTACATTTTTATTATTCGTGTTTTCATATTAATGGAATGGATCGTAAGAACTTTTTATATGGAAGTCGAACATAAGTTTTACTACCAAAAAGAGAATGTCGTAGCAATATACATAATTAGTTGAAGAAGTTTGTTTACAGAAAAGAGACCATCGTGGCGCAATGAAAGACTGAATGTAACATGGTTGTAGGTTCGATTCCCATTCGAGGGAATGATTATATTTAAATTGTTTTCATTTTGCTCTAGTAAGGCAAAGCAATGCGTTGAGTTCCGCTACTCAACACGCAATACCTCAATTTGGCGGAAAGATGGGAACGGAACTGATAAAAGAGTATGGAGTATCTTAACATTAGGTTTTCCGGTTCCTTCTTTCTATTCTGGTATGTACGGAATACAGCCTGAAGCTACAACAACAACAAAAAAATTATAACTACTCGTGTTGACTCACGAGACTCAACGCCGCTTTTTATCTTACTAAAGCGGAGGAATGAAAACATAAATGAATGAAATGAAAATACTAAATATTATTTAATATTTTTATTTCCTGCAGTGGGAATCGAACACACAACCTGTCGCATTTACAGTCGCAACCTCTGAGCCACTACATACCCCTACATACATACATATATGACTGAGTATCACCAAATAGTCATACTACATGAAAAACTCCACAGTATTGAGAATATCTTCCGAAAACATAATCATAAACCTAGTTTAAACTATATCAAATTAAGTTAAGCAATTCCAACAGTAATTTAGAATATTCTTGCAATAAACGCAAGAATAGCAATAAATGCAAGGAACAAGACAAAACATAACAATAAACCAGTAAAGATATAACATGGATACTATCAAATACTGCTTACTAAAGTTTTGTGCAGTTTTAAAGCAATATAAAAGTTTTTGAGTAGTAAAGTACTGGAATTGGTCAATTTTGAAACACTTCTTATAGTAAAGGATACTTTTGTATTTCAGTAGTATTTCAGTATGTTTCAAATATTAGGTTGTTTACGATTTTCTATATCCTGTCGTGGCGCAGAAGCATGTGGGTTCGATTCCCACTCCAGGAAATGAATTGATGTGAATTAATTTTAAATAATATTTAGTATTTTCATTTCCTAGGTCTGGTAACAAGGCAAAGCGCGGCGTTGAGTTCCGACACTCAGCACGCAATGCCTCAATCCGGCGGAAAGTGGGGAACAAAATTGTTGAAAGAACCAGAAGCAGAGAACCCAGTGTTAAGACACTCCGTTCTCTTCGCTTTGCCTTGCTACGAAACCCAAGAAATGAAAATACTAAATTTTACATTTCCTGGAGTGGGAATCGAACCCACAAACTGTCGCGTTTACAGTCGCAAGCTTGTGCCTCTGCGCCACGACAGGCGGTACTTGATATGATTATTACATCAAACTACCGCCAACGATTTCTTAGTTGTCTCACTATATTCAATATAGCATCTACTATAATATACTCGATTAATCCAATTAATATAGTTTAATTTAATATGTTTAATTATTTCCTCAAATGAAAATCGAACCAACAACCAGTCACGTTTAGAATCAGGTTTACTGAGCTACGATAGCCTCAAATGTAAAATAACATAACAATTTTGACATCCACATAACAAAAGTCCTCCAAATATTCATTTTATTTGAGCACTGAACGATGGATCAGTGCGTATCGACCGTTACTAAGTAAATACAAATATTTGCAAATTGTTAGCGAGCTTTGCCAAATAAAATGTTCTAAGCAAACTTAAATAAATTATAGCCGGTGTTTGTTTGAATTTTTATTTTATATGGAATTATTGGGAATATTCATTTTGTGAATTATTATTGAATTATAAGAATTATGTTAGAAAATTTATGACCGACTTAAATAAGTAAGAGGTCTTCAATCTTTTTTTTTTTACCTTCACGCTGTAACCCGCATATAGCAGGTTAGGCAGAGGGAACCAGAGACCCTAGTGTTAAGACACTCCATTCTCTTTCAACAATTCCGTTCCTCAATTCAATTAAATATAATTGAATTGAGGAACGGAATTGTTGAAAGAGAATGGAGTTATTAATTATAATTATGTGTATATGGTAATTCTATTTTCACGATTCTTTTTTATATGATAGCTAGCAGTGGCGAAGGGTTAAAATTTTAGTTAGGCAAGCCGGTAAATTAAGGGAAGCCGATGTATATTTAGGGAAGCCGGTAAATATATTTAGGGAAGCCGGTTATTTTTAGGGGAGACGGTAATTTTTAGGGATGCTGGTAATTTTTAGGGAAGCCGATAGATTTAGGGAAAGTGGTATAAAATGTCAAGGTTATTTCACTATGGAATTTTGGCAATGACCTTTTTTTTAGTTCTAAATGATGTCAGAGCTTGTGTTTTTGCACTTTTATGCCCAATATTTTCCTGGCGACCTTTTTTTTAGCTCTCACATCTTTTTAGAGATTGTTTTCGAGGTCCACATTTTTCTGGCGAGCGTTTTATTAGGTCTCAAATTTGTACTTTGAAAAGTTAGGCAAGACGATGGGGATCTAGTGGCATGGACGCTTTGCCACTGATTGCTATTGCTTCTAGTGTGGTAAAAAAAATATTTCATCCGGCGATAAAATATGCGGTGACACACAAAAAAAAATGAAAATAACCTCCTCTATTTTTGCAGTCGGTTCAAAGTCTTATTCTTTGCTTTCACAAGTGCTATATTATGAACATATCACATATTCCTATACTTATAGCTGGTCATAAAGCAATCTGTTACAAATAAAAACACGCTACCGTAACAGCTTGCTTTGAAATATTAAAATTTAATTCGCATCCACCTACGGCCGGTTTGTCCCTGAATAATTTGAAACAAGGCACAAAAAAATATATACAATTTTAAACTTTATCCCTAAAGCATAGAGTTAAAATTACAGTTTTCGTTTTTACATGCCCATACGAGGCAGGAATAAATTATAACCGCGGTCAAAGGTACCCTTAAATTCTGATAATTAATCTTTTAAGTAATATATTGTGGTAAGAGGTGTATAGAAGCTCTTGTATGTATGTAGATTATTATAATTTTCGTATATTTTTAACCTATTTTCAAAACAGGAGGTTAAAATTTGATTGTTTTTTTATAAATCATTTTACATTACATTACCTAGTGTTCAGATACTCTGTTCTCCACTTCTCCACTACTCTCTGCAGTATTGAGGCATTGCGTACTGAGTGGCGGAAATCAACGCCGCGCTTTGCCTTGTTACCAAGCCCAGGAAATCAAAAATTTCATTTCCTGGAGTGCGAATCGAACCCACAACCTATCGCGTTTACAGTCGCACGCTTGTAACTCTGCGCCACGTATATGTATGTACATTATTATAATTTTCATATATTTTAACCGATTTTTAAAAAAGGAGGTTAAAGTTCGATTGTCTTTTTTGTGTTATCGATTAACTTTTTAATGGGTGAATCAATTTTAATGTTTTTTTTTATAATGATAGTTGCTCAGAAGCAACTTTTTGAGTTATTATAATAATTACTATATATATACTTTTTAGGGCATTTTATTTGATGTCGGTTCTTTTTCAGCGAAAACCTTAATTTTGCTCAAAATACCTGTATAAATAACATTTTAACTTCACGTTTTATCTCGCATATAGCAGGGTAGGCAGAGGTAACCTGAGAACCTAGTGTTAAGACACTACGCTACCCACTTTCCGCCGAACTAAGGCATTGCGTGGCTGAGTGGCAGAACTCAACGCCGCGCTTTACTTTGCGTTGAGTTCTGCCACTCAGCGCGCAATGCCCCAATTCGGCGGAAAGTGGGGAACGGATTGTCTTAACACTAGGTTCCCTCTGCCTACCCTGCTATATGCGGGATACAGCGTGAAGCTATGTATGTATGTATGTATCAAATGATAATAAAAATTTTCGAACACCATTTCAATAATTCAATAATAATTCACAAAATGAATAATCCCAATAATTCCATATAAAATAAACATTCAAACAAACATCGGCTATAATTTATTTAAGTTTGCTTAGAACATTTTATTTGGCAAAGCTCGCTAACAATTTGCAAATATTTGTATTTACTTAGTAACGGTCGATACGCACTGATCCATCGTTCAATGCTCAAATAAAATGAATATTTGGAGGATTTTCGTTATGTGGATGTCAAAATTGTTTCACCATTATTAGCTTCACGCTTTATCCCGCATAGAATGGTAGTCAGAGACAACATAATGTCAAGACACACTGTTCACTTCTCTATATCTAAATTTTAGACATTGTGTGTTAAGCGGTGAAACTCAATGTCTTATCAAAGTGGAGAAATAACAATTTAAATATAATCATTCCCCCGAGTTGGAATCGAACCCGCAATCAAAAGCCAAATACTGTCCTCATATACGATGGCTTTCTTTATAAAGTGTAGTTTTTTAAGATAGCGAGATTCGAACCTCTGTCTTTTGGAAATTATCCAAGTACTCTGACTATTAAGCCATACGTTCATATCAAAGTATGTCGAAATTCTTCTACACATCTGTTTGTTACAATTTTTTTGTTAAGAGAAAAATAATTTTCTTTTTCTAAGTATGTGAATAACTTTAAAAATAATACTTTTTTTTTAATTTCACATATTTTCTCTTTATAGTGTTAAGACACTTTGTTCTCCGTTCACTCTAAAAAACTATTTTAGCATATTAATCCTATATTAGTGCATTTCAAGAAACACAAATGTACAGGTGATGAACATTATGATATACCTTACTTTAGAATTCAATTTTCGGCCTCGCCAGTAGATTTCCCTTGAGAGTGTTCCGTCAAATAGTAATAGAACATGATGTTAATATAAAATATTACACGATGTATTAAGAATGTACACATACTAGAAGTGTAAAATATACGTTGCCTTGGCAACAAGACAACGTGACAATCAGTGGGGAGGGGTGAAAATTTTATAAAGGTAACCCGGCATATTTAGGGAAGTCGGTACATAGAGGTAAGCCGGTATATATAGATTCGAACTGGGAACTTCACACTGTATCCCGCATATAGCAGGGTAGGCAGAGGGAACCTGAGAACCTAGTGTTAAGTGACTCCGTTCCCAATCATGGCGCAAAGGCACAAGCGTGCGAGCGTGCGACTGTAAACGCGACAGATTGTGGTTTCGATTCCCACTCCAGGAAATGTAAAAGTTTAGTATTTTTAGTTACTGGGTTTGGTGAAAAGGCAAAGCGCGGCGTTGAGTTCCGCCACTGAGCACGTAATGCCTCAATTCGGCGGCTATAATATATATGAAGGTCGCTTTTAATTAAGTTTATAAAGCTCCCATATAGTAACATGTGCGACAATATGTAATGAAATTTTATACGACACTTGGTCGTTGGCTAGTTTAGTGTGAATTAGACTGACATAACTAAATGAGTTTACTATACTATTAACGTATATGATGAGAATATTAAAATGGTGGAATTCCTGAATATTGGTAACCGATTTCAAAAAAGAAGGTTCTCAATTCTGCTGCATTTTTTTTGTGTGTGTAACATGAACATGCATGCATGAACATGATGGTGTAGTTCCATTTAAATTTAGTCAAGATCTATCATTTTCATAGTATTCAAGACATTGCGTTTTAAGTAACGGAACTCAACGCCGCGTTTTGCCTTACCAGAACTTGGGAATAAAAATATTTTCAATATAATAATTCCCTCGAATAGTAATCGAACCCATAACCACTCGCGTTTTCAGTAAAAAAACTGTATCACTGCGCTTCTGGCTTTTTTTTTCCTAGACTTTTATTTTTTACGCCATTAAATATACTGTTATATGAAAATTTAATTAATAAAGTAACAAAGCGGATAAACCAATAACTCCTTTGTACTTAAATATCAAAGACTTTGTTATTTGATATTACATATATAACATTTAATATTGTACGTGTTAATGAGGCCAGTTATGGCACAGAGGCACAAGCGTGCGACTGTAAACGCGACAGGTTGTGGGTTCGATTCCCACTCTGGCAAATGGAGATTTTCAATTCGTGGGCTCGGTAACAAGGTAAAGCGCAGCGTTGAGTTCCGCGACTCAGCACGCAATGCCTCAGTTCGGCGGAAAGTGGGGAACGGAGTGTCTTAACACTAGGTTTCCTCTGCCTACCCTGCTATATGCGGGATACAGCGTGAAGCTATCTATGTATGTATGTATGTTAATTTAAAGGCTTTGAAGGAACTACATTTAATTTTTTTGTTAGACAAGCATATTTACTAAAATATGTTTTTTTATGTTTTTTTGTAATAAAAAGATCATATGTCCTTTTTTATAACTCTAAGAATACGTGTACAAAGTTTCATAATAATCAGTTTAGAAGTTATGGCGTGAAATTGTAACAAACAAACTTACATTCATATATAATATTAGTAGAGATTACAATTTTCTTGTAAAATCTCTAATTATATACATATATTTCATATTATAATTAATGAGCGAGCAAAAATAATATGTAACACAAACAAAACTTTTTTCACGGCAACTGAATTTCAAAGGAATAGCCTCTACTAATGATGTGACATAATTATGTTACAAGTAGAAAATTTTAATAGAACGTATCTAATGAAAGAAATAATACTGTCATATATATATTTAATTATAATTTTCTATATATAAATATATATATATATATTTAACTTCACGCTGTACTCTGCACATAGCAGAGTAGATAGAGGAAACTTGAGAACCTAGTGTTAAGACACTCCGTCCGGCAGCAATACGCCTTTCCACATCCATATCTATCTTCCGTCTCTGCTAAACATACTTCCTCATTCACTTGTTCAAATATCTTTCTATCTACAGTAATCTTGCATTTCGTTCTTTCTTCATCTTTTTCAAACACCAGGTTGACCTTCGAGAACACAGTATCCATGATACTGGTGGAAGATTAAAAAGCATGAGGACCCCCCGGAGGGCATGTATAAAGTGGTTAATGACTATGGACGATGCGAAAGAGGTATGCAGGAACCGTAGCGTTTGGCGCTCCGCTCTCTCTGACTGCCCCACTAGGGACAAAGCGTGAAGTTAGACAAGGTAAATGTATATCCCGCACACAGCAGGATAGGCAGAGGGAACCAGAGAACCTAGAGTTAACACACTCCGTTCTCTTAACATTTCCGCTCCACATATTCCACCGCATTGAGGCATTGCGTGCTGAGTGGCGGAATTCAACGCTGCTTTAGATTGTTACCAGAGCGAGGAAATGAAAATACTAAATATTATTTAATATTTACATTTTCTAGAGTGGGAATCGAATCCACAACCTGTTGCGTTTACAGTTGCACGCTTGTGCCTCTGCGCCACGACAGGTTTCATTACTGTAATATATAATTAGCAATAAAAACATGATTATAGTGGGCCTTATTTACACTTAGCATTTGAAGAACCGAATGTCTAGTCACTTTGTCCTTTATTTGCCCCTAATTTTGAGATATGGCTAAGTAGCGGAACTTCACTCCGCGCTTTGTCTTGTCAGAGGAGGTAAATGATACCAAAGATGTAAAAAATTATAACTCCATACATAATCATTCACATTGGCTGTATTGATTGTGTGGGAGTTGTTGTGGGTTCGATTCCCACTTTTGAATAAATTCAACGATTATATTTAAATGATTTTCATTTTTCCATTCTTGTTAGACAAAGCATGGCGTTAACTTCCGTCACGTAACACACAATGTTTCGAATTGAGACGGAAAGCGTTAGAGTGTCCCGACACTATGTTCTCTTTAATTTTCTTGCTATGAAAAAGCTGTATCATTTATTAGAAACAGTACAATTTTAACTAGACTAAAAAAAATAGATTTTCTTAGAGAACGGTGTGTATTAACAATAGGTTCTCAGGTTCTCTCTGCTAATTTACCATGTACGGGATACAGCGTGAAGTTAAAAAAAAGAAATTACTAGACTAAAAAAAAATTAAGTTCTTTTAAGAGAACGGAGTGTCTTAGCACTAGGTTCTCAGGTTCTCTCTGTCTATTCACCATGTACGGGATACAGCGTGAAGCTAAAAAAAAGAGAAAATTCAAAATTTTCCTCAAGTAGTATTTGAACTGAGCACAATCGTCATAACTTTGCCACTCTTAATATCTGTTCTGATGTTTGAAAGCACCAAGATGTTTTAAAGTTAAATTACTTCGTGTGCCTTCTTATTCATTCGTAGTTCTTGGAACTCATCGCGAGTTTTGTTTGTCAACAAAGTGTAAGAACTTTTTAAGTTTATTTTAATATCTATGTGTATATCATTTTAAATTAGCTTCACGCAATGCGGGTTTAACAGGATAGAACGTGGCTTAACAGAGAGAACCTAGTGTTAAGACACTCCGTTGGCCCAAATTCGAACGATTATGTGTTATATACACTATATATATGCGCAATGCCTCAATTCGACGGAAAGTGGGGAACGGAGTGTCTCAACACTAGGTTTTCAGTTCCCTCTGCCTACTCCGCTATATGTAAGATACAGCGTGAAGGTAAAAAAAATGTGTTATATGGCGGAACTCAACGCCGCGTTTTGTCTTACTAGAGCGGAGAAATAATTAAATAATTTAGATATATTCATTTCTCCTAGTGGAAATTGAATCCACAACCAAAGTTATTTATGATTATTTATAGATGCTATCCTGCTTATATTTGCTGGTATTTTACATAAGTTCACTCATTTTTAAATACAATGTTATTTTCATAGTGTATTGTTTACTAGAAGTTAAGCCCTTTCATTCGATAGCCCATATTGGGTGGGTTATACAAATATACGGTTACGGATGCGGAATCCGCCATTTTGTTGTGGCAGCCATTTTGAATGAACAACATTAGTAATGTTGTTTATGTTTAGGTATACAGGAATACCACACTAAAAGGAAAATATTTTCTAAAAATCAGTTTAATTGGTAAAGTAAAAAGTTTTTTTTTTTAAGAAAACGTTTAAAGATTTGTTCGCAGCGGGACTCGAACTTGCGCTTCTTGGAAATGGTCCGAAGAAGCGTTTTGACCATTTTTCTTTGTTTTAATAAAAATCGTCTCGTTTTCTTATGTTACGTGTAAATACTTTAAAATATTAAAAAATAGTCCAATTTAGTTTAGTTAGCAAGAAACAGTTAGACGATTCTTTTTCCTAATTTTCAAAATGCACATTCCTTTCTATAGTATGAAAGACAATTGCATAAAATAATGTTTGCATATAAAAGACGATACGCCAAATATATTCGTATTTCGTTTCAGTATTTCATGCGAAACAAAATAGTACGCTTTGGGAATTATAAGCGATATACGGCTTATAAATGAACTGGAACTATGTATGTTTTAAGTCTATTTCTTGATTATTAAACGACTTTGAAAAAGGTGTTCTCAATGCGACAGTATTTTTTATGTGTGTTATCGCATAACTTTTTACTGGGTAAACAAATTATTTGATGATTATGATGATTTTTTGGAAAATGAGTGAAAATTTCAAAAAGGTAAGCCGGTAGGTTTAGGGAAACCGGAAGCGGAAGCGAGTATACTTGGGGAAGCCGGTACATAGAGGTTACCCGGTATATATGGATGACGATATAGGATGTAAAGTTCTTTTAGCAATTCCACATGCAAATTTTAGTGACCTTTTTTTTAGTTATTAAACCTCTGTTGACCTTGTTATATTACAATTTTACTCTCACATTTTCTTGACACCCTTTTTTGTAGGTTTCATACTTTTGTTGACCGTTTCTACTCGCTCCCAATTTTTGTCAGTCTGGTTTTTTTTTGGTATTCCTAACCTTAATTCACAAATAATTGATTGTCATTTACAAAAGGTAAGCTGGTGGGAGCTGTGTTATATGGACGCCTTGCCACTGATTACTACAGCTGCTGATGTAGACCCATTTATCTTTAGTTAAGATCCGATGAGTAGTTTAAGAGTTATTTGTAATAATTTCACATTTTAGTGCATTTTTGTTAAAATTTTAATTATTCTTTCTATAAAATTTTATTATTATTTTTTTTGGTGGTAGGAGGTTCGTCCTCCGTCTGGCTCGCGACCACTATCATGTCAAAGACGAACCGCCAAATATCTTATGATGTGTTCCGGTTCGATGGCATGTAAGCCAGGTTTTCCCCTCTCCCACCTATCCTTTCCCCAAAATGTGGTGGTTCCGATAGCGGACTACTACATTGTCCTCCCCTTCCATCTATATCCTCTAGGTTGGCAACGCATACAACATCTCTGTGTTGTAGAGGTTCATGGGCGAAGGTAACCACTTACCATCAGGTGGTCCTTCTGCTCGTTTGCCATCCTTTATCCATAAAAAAAAAAAAAAAATTTTGACCTTCAACAAATCAAACTTACCTACATCATTTACCTTAAGGCTTAACTTTATAATCCGTATAACTTTGTACTTTAGGTATAACTAATATGAAACTTTAAGCTCCTTTATGTTTAACTTTAAACTTATTTTACACAAAAGTCAAACTTTGACTAAAACTAGGGCTATGTCAAATTTATACATAAATACATACATACATAGCTTCACGCTGTATCCCGCATATTGCAGGGTAGACAGAGGGAACCTAGTGCTAACACACTCCGTTCCCCACTTTCCGCCGAATTGAAGTATTGCGTGCTGAGTGGCGGAAATCAAAGCCTTTTTACCAAACCCAGGAAATGGAAAAATCCATTTTCTGGAGTGGGAATCGAACCCACAACCTATCGTGTTTACAGTCGTACTTGTGCCTCTGCGCCATGACAGGCGTCCAAATTTATAAAATTATAATTTAATGTTGGAGAAGTAAAAAAATATATATTTATAAACGTCCAGTAAGGCCGTTATGGCGCAGTGGGACAATATATGACTGTAAATACAATTGGTTGTGATTTCGATTCTCACGCAGGGAAATTATTATGTTTAAATTATTTTCAATTTTCCATTTCGAGAAGACTAAGCGTTATGTTCTGCCATTTATCATAAAATATTTTGGTTTCGGGTGATAAGCGACAAATGAATTAAAAAAAAAACCATCTAATTGAGTACCTCCTACTTTTTTAACATCGGTTAAAAATATTTTACATACATATTAATACTGCAATTTCTATTACATTTAACACCAAAAGTAGTTAAAAGACAAATTTTCATCCACATTTCACAACTACCTAATGTACTAGCAGTATAGCACTAGCACGTAGAATCAATCGTGCATGCAAATCTCTAAACCCTATTGTGAATACTAAACGTTCATGAATTGTTTACTGTTTTCATGTAAATTGTTTAATATCGCGAATAGAGAACTATGGCTCAGTGGACGGTGTTTCACTGTAAAGGCTTTTGGTTGTGGGTTTGGTGAACGTAGGTAAATGGTAATCCTGAAAGTGGGGAACGGAGGGGATAGGGAAGTGGGGATTAGGTTCTCAGGTTCCCTCTACCTACCTTGCTATATGCGGGATACAGCGTGAAGCTATGTACTCGTATGTATGTATATTTACTAAGCGAAGGGGGTGAAAATAAAATATTTAGTTTTTCCTAGTGAGAAGATCAAATTTATTGCCATCGATTATAGAAACAGTATTTTCCTAGAACACAACAATTGAATCCATGATTTTTTTTATCCCTCATATCTACTTTTCGCCTGAATTCATGACTCATGTTGAATAGCGATACTCAACGCCGTGCTTTGTCCTACCAGAGCAGAGTCACGAAAATATTTTAAATATAATGATTTCTGTTGGAAATCGAGCCCATAACAAACGCAATATAGTCCTATGACACGATGGCCAGACGGATTCACACTGCATTTTGCAGGGAGAAGGAACCAGAGAACCTAGTGACACACTGTTCTCTTTTAACATTTCCGTTTCCCACTTTCCACCGAATTGAGGTATTGCGTGCTAAGGCTTACGACACAACGCCGCACTTTGACTTGTTACCATAGCGAAGTAATGAAAATACTGATTTTTTAAATATTTTAATTTCCTAGAATGGGAATCGAACCCACATCCTGTCGCGTTTACACACACGATCGTGCCTCTGCGCTACAATGGGCCTGAAATGAAAAATTACAACCATAATATTTGAATACACGATTAAATTTAGAAAGCTAATTCTATTTAAGCGATGATTTGTGATCTCAAATAAAGGCAGTATAATAACAGGGAAATTGTGTACGAAATAGTCAATAAATGGATATAAATGTTCCGCGTAAATAGCTTTTATTAGCAAAATAATACTGATAATTGCTGGTCATAGAAATTTTAAGCTTTTGTGATCTGGTTTTCAGTTTACAGTTGTAATATTTCCGGTTCGAATTTTAAGTGGTTGTATTTTAACTGATTTCAAAAAAAGACATTTTTAGTGGCACAGAAGCACTAGCGTGCGAGTGTAGACGCGACAGGTTGTGGGTTCGATTCCACTCCAGGAAATCGAATTTTTCATTTCTTGGGTTTGATAACAAGGCAAAGTGCGGGTTCCACCACTCAGCACGCAATGCCTAAATTCGGCGAAAAGTGGGAAACGGAGTGATGTAACACTAGGTTCCCTCTGCCTATCCTGCTATATGCGAAATACAGCGTGAAGCTATGGAGGATGGAGATTTTCACTTCATTCTCACTGTATTTTTTATGAGTGTTACGGGATGATTTTTTTACTAGGTGAACCTTATTTATGTGATAGCTAGTTTTTATGTAGTCCTATTTATATGTGGTTACGATCTAATTATTTTTTAATTCTTTAGCGTTACTTGTGTAGAGTGTATAAAGGTACCGAAATTTATTTTATTATAAAATTAAATGCACAAGTTTTTAACAGGTAGAGATTGCTATTTATATTATTCTTAAAACATTTCTGTAGAAATCGTTCCATTTCATCTTCCCTCTGAGAAATTCCTGGTTTTAACGTTTTAAACGCCCCAGTAACTGTATATATACTCGTAAAATAATGAAATGCTTGAATTCGGCGGAATGTGGGGAAGGGAAATGTTGAAAGAGAACGGAGTGTCTTAACACTAGGTTCTCTAGTTCCCTCTGCCTACCCTGCTATATGCGGGATACAGCGTGAAGTTAAAAAAAATCTAAATTGTTTCACCAAAAAAGAAATACAATCGAGTGAACACCTCCTTTATTTAAAGTCGGCTTAAAATAAAAACTAAGAACCAATAACAAAGCTCTTACACTTTATATTAAAAGCTCTACCCGATATTCACGGTGAGCCAAATATCGCTTTCATCGTGCATATATCTTAGAAACTGCTTAGCGTACGTGTGCCGAATATTGATAGATACCTTAAGATATGTATCAGTTATTATGAGTTTGTATGAAATATTGCTAATTTTGACACCATCATAGAGCAGGGAGATAGAGTCTGAGTGTAAACGTGATTAGCGTGGGTTTGATTCCCTTTCAAGGCATTTTTTGTTGTTGTTTTTGATGTTGTTTTCGTCATTCAATACTCAAATGGCCTCTACAATTAAATTATGTCAAAATTTTTAAGCCAACAACAGAAGTTGTAATATTTTTTATATGCTTTATGTTAAAAAAATTAAAATACTAACCTAAATTTTGTTGTGTTTCAAAATGCCTAAAGAAATAGTCCTAATTATATTTTCATCATCATGATGTTTCAGGTATAGTAGGGTAGGATGAGATAAGCTATTTGCAAGACAATCTCCGCTTTCCGCTCGAAGCGAGGTATTGAGCGTTGATTGGCATATCTTAACATGCTTTTCTTACCAGAGCAGGAATGATAAATAACTAACTTAGCTTTACGCTTTATCAATTACGCATATGTATGCAGGGAGCGCTAAGAAGAATTTCGATATTTTTTTAGCTTCACGCTGGCAGCAGGGTAGGTAGAGTGAACCTGAGAACCTAGTGTTAAGACGATCCCACTTTCCGCCGAATTGAAGCATTGCGTGCTGAGTGGTGGAACTCAATGTCGCGCTTTGCCTTGTTACCAAACCCAGGAAATGAAAATACTAAACATTTCCTGGAGTGGGAATCAGATCACAACCTGTCGCATTTACAGTCGCACACTTGTACCTCTGCACCACGACAGGCGTTACTTACTTAGCACAAATGCTTTATCCTCATATGTATGCAGGGAACGATTGTGGCGTTTCGCTCATCGTTCGCTTTGACTATTCCGCTAGAAAAATGAGAGAATTAATTTAAATATAATCGTTTCCGCCGAGCAGAAATCGAACCCACAACCAATCCACATTTACAGTCAAAGAGGTTTCACTGCGCCATGATACAAGTAGCGTAATGAATATTATTAGATGAGTAAAGTTCCATATATATATGTATGAAAATTAACGTTTTAGTAACACTGCTTAGAGCCTTTACGATCCGTTTTATTCATTATTGCCCAACTATTAAAAATGTTTATTAGTTTTACAATGTATGAATTGTTGCATCATTCTTCTATTATTTTTTGAAGTGAAAACTGTGCACTTTTTTGTAATCAGTAAAATATTAAACTCACATCAGGACACGTGACCTGATCGAAAGCTGTAAAAGACAAATTGTCATGTATGTGTACGATAGCTTGATATACCAATAGTAGTACTTTTATAATGACTAGTGTCCATATAAATGCGTTAATAACGCATTGAGTAGTGACATTGAGTTCCGCTACTCCGCGCAATGCCTCAACTCGGCGGAAGTGGGAACGAGTGTCTTAACACTAGGTTCTCGAAGGTTCCCCCTGCTTACCCTATGTGCAGGATACAGTGAAGCTAAAAAGAAAAGTATAAGGAAAACGAGCGGCGTTGAGTTCCACCACTTAACACGTTATGTTTCCGAGTTCAGCGGAGAGAATTCACTGGAACCATTCAGGCTAACTTTGTATGCGGGATATGCTATGAAGCTATTTATTTTTCAGTTCAATTACACATAATTTAGAAAAACTTTATAAAGAGTGTCGCTGACACTATTTTTCTCTATAAACTTTAAACATGGAACAATTTAAATCCAAAATAAAGAATTTCCTAGCAAAACTCGGAAACATAATTCGAGGCTACGCTAGGTAAATAGTTACCGATGCATCCGTTTACCAGTTACTCAAGACCAGCAAATCTGTAACGGTCACGGTGAGCAGATAGACGGAGTTTGGTAAATTGTGGTTTTTTAAGATATTACTACTTGTATTTACAGAGACATGAGTGTTAAGACACTCCGTTCTCTAGTTTTGTATACAATATCCGGTATATTGATGATGAAGTAATGGGACTTAACGCCTGTCGTGATTTGCAAAGGCCACGCGTGTGTTCTGAAACGCGACGGGTCGTGGAATAATTACACTTCAGGAAATATAAAAGTTTCATCTATTTTTCATTATTATATTTTCAAAGCAAAGCGCGACGTTGAGTTCCGCCACTCAGCAAAAGCAATGCCTTAATTCGACGGGAAAGTGGGGAACAGAATTGTTGAAAGAGAACGGAGTGTGTTAGCATAGGTTCTCAAGATCTCTCTACCCTGCCTACCTGCTTTATATGCGTGAAGCTAAAAAAATTTTTAAAGCTAAAAACAACAAGGGTGGATAATCAAAGGGGAAGCAGTCTCAAACACTTCACTTTTCATATTGCCGTTTGGTTCCACTAAATCATAACCACGTAAGATTTACTTGGGTGGATAGTAGGAACGGAGATATAACTTATCGTAGAATATAATTTCACTTTGACCGCTAAGAACTCGTAAGGTATTAATTTAACCTGAAGCCTGAAAAAATCGATCTGCATTGAAGAGGCTTGTCGCCTGGTTTACTTAAGCGCAAATATAAGAAGTTTCTGAAACTGCTTGTTTCAGCGAAAGAAAACATTCTTTTCAAAGTATAAATGAATTATTCAATAAATAACTAATATAAATATATAAAAATCTAATAGAAATAGAAATATATAAAATACATAAAATATATACAACACAGACACTTTGGTTAGACAAATGCACAAACCCAGAAACTACGGTGTAGAAATTTGAAATTTGGTAGAATGAAAAGGTGTAGGGGAAGCACCAAGAAAGGGTTCCTGAAAATTCACTAGAAACAAGAAAAATCAAACATTTGCGTTTTACGTTCAAGAGCTAGGGAAGATAAGGGAATGAGTTAATGAATAAACAACGTTGCAGGGGGACTCGTTCATTTAAATCAAAAATTTTTAATCGACTTTAAGAAAATGAAAAGAGGGGAGATTCTCCCTGTCGTAGCGCAGAGGCACAAGCGTGCGACTGTAAACACTGATAGGTATTGAGTTCGATTCCCTCAGGAAATGTAAAATTTAATGTTTCATTTCTTGAGTTTAAGTGCTAAGGCAAAGCCCAGCGTTAAGTTTCACCATTCAACACCAATGCCTCAATTTGGCAGAAACTAAGGGAACGGAATTGTTAAAAAGAAAACGGAGTGTCTTAACACTATAGGTTCTCCTGGTTCCCTCTGCCTACCCTGCCCCCTTAATAAGGTTACAGCGTGAAGTTAAAAAAAAAAAGAGATTCTCAATTCGACTCTCTATTTTTTTATATGTGTCACCGGATAAATTTTACCGATTGATCAATTTGATGATAGCATATGATAGCTTCAGATGTGATCCCATTTTAAATTTACTTAATATCAGACAGAATAAGTTTTTGGAGTTATTCGTAATAATTGTACTTTTTAGTGCATTTTCTTTGTAATATGTTTTTCTTTTTTGTTTAGAATTTTAATTTTTTGCTACATTCAATAGAACGTGGACCGGTGTGCACTGTATTTCGTATAATAGTTTAAACAAAATGGCAGGAATAGTACTTTTTCCTTTTGGACATTCAAATAGCTAATTAAGTTAACTTTTTACAATTTCCAGCTTATTCCTGGATACCAGGGCACTCAGAGAGAAAGAGAATTTGGTGTTGAGGCACTTTGTTCTCCTCATGCAAGAAGTTGAGACTTTGCGTATCTAATGACGAAATGAGTGAGAGAGAAAATGAAAATATTTTTTTTTCCCCCTCAAAGGGAATCAATTACCGCCAACCAAGGAATCTGCAGGAGATACCAAGGAGTATTAAAAAAAAAAAGGGAAAACTGGACGAATTAAAATGTATTTTGCAATCAATGCCAACGACTGTTCATATAATTTTACTAACGGAAACATGGATACAAAATGAAGACCAAGCCACGCAATTACGAATTGATAACTACACCCATCATTACAACTACAGGAGTGACACTAGAGGAGGAGGAGTGTCAGCGTATATACACAACGACATAAAACATTATCCAATCGAATCAATATACGAAGAAGGAAATAACTACCTATGGATACATTTGGAGAAATTAGAACTCAACATAGGCGTTGTGTATAAACCCGGACATACCAACCTTGAGAACTTTTTAAAAGTATATGGAATACAATTACAACAGCGGAAAAGATCAATTGTATTTGGCGACTTCAACATCGACCTGCTGACAAGAGATAGGGTATTAACTAAGTACCGACAAATTATAACAGAATCAGGATACGAAATATTAAATAAAATTAACAAAGATTACTGTACAAGAGATTCTGGGACTAAAAAATCTATAATAGATCATCTCATCACCAATCTCAAATGTGAACCCTTCAACCTTGCTATTATTAACTCGTCAATGTCAGACCATAAGCAGATTTTCTTGCAATTGAATAGATATAAACCACCTCCGAAAGTACGTTCATTCTACGAAGCTATAGATTACAAAAAACTTCACGCTGAGTTTGAATCTTGTGAATTAAGCGACACTGTAAACAACTATAAAGATTTTGAACTCCAGTTGAAACAGTGCATAGAACATAATAGAGTAATAAAGACAAAAATATTAAATACACCAAAAAAAGACTGGATTAACAATGATATAATGACTGGAATTAGACAAAGAAATTTTCTGTGGATTCAACACAAAAAAAATCAGGACGATAAGAATTTAGAAAAAGAATTTAAACAAAAAAGAAACATAGTATCAAAACTGATTCAAAACACAAAAAAATCTTACTATCACAATCTATTCGCAAAATATTCTCGAAATCCCAAAAAAATGTGGACCCTTATAAATAATTTAGCTCTTAATAAATTTAAACAACATAGTTTTCCTACAAAGCTCTTAGTAGACACTAAACACATTACTGACGTGGATGAAATATGTGAGATTTTCAACATATATTTTTCTACTATAGGATCCATCTTGGCAAAGAAAATACCAGATAAATATCATAATAATATATTGAGTCCTTTCGTCATGACAAACAAAACATATGATCATGAACTTCTTACTCTAACTCCTTGTAGTGCAAATGAAATAAAGAAAATTATACAAAATCTCGATTCTAACTCTAGTAGCGGCATAGATAAAGTTAGTATAAAGGCAGTTAAATGCTTGCAAGACCTGATTTCGGAGGCATTGACTCTTTGCTTTAATGGGCTTATGATTGACGGCGAATTCCCTGACACATTGAAAGTTGCGAAGGTTACACCAATTTATAAATCTGGACCTCCAACCGACCCAGGTAATTACCGCCCCATTTCAGTACTACCAGTGTTGTCTAAATTATTAGAAAAAATAATTTATACCAGGTTAACAAATTACCTAGATTCTATTAATTTCTTATCTGAGCGACAGTATGGCTTTCGATCAAAAAGTAACACTACTGCAGCAATACTCGATCTAACAACTAAAATAAAAGATAACTTGGATAAAGGAAAACTGGTTTTAGGCGTATTCATCGATCTAAAAAAAGCCTTCGACACCGTCAACCATAAATTGCTATTGAATAAGCTACAGTGCATTGGTATTAGAGGTACTGCTCTTAAAATGTTTCAGTCATACTTAACCAATAGATCACAAATAGTCAAAATTGGAAACACCCAAAGCAGCACTCAAATCATTACTCATGGCGTCCCGCAAGGATCCATATTAGGACCACTGCTATTTCTTATCTACATAAATAATATAGCTAAATTAAATCTTCATGGTCATGTTACTTTGTACGCGGATGATACCTGTTTGTTCTACTTTGATAAGAACATAAATAAAATCATCTCGCAAGCTCAAGAAGATCTCAACATGTTATTTGAATGGTTCCAGTACAATTTGCTGACTATCAATATTTCTAAAACATGCTATGTTATATTTAGGACTAAAAACAAAAAAATACCAATACATGACCCTTTGATAATAAATGACACCCTACTTGAACAAAAAACTTGCGAAAAATACCTTGGCCTCAGAATAGACAATCATTTAACTTGGCATAAGCAAATAGAACACATTAAAAGCAAATTATCATCACTTGCGGGTTCACTTCACAATGTAAACCAATGTATACCTAGAAAATTGCGCTTTAATATCTACAATTCCCTGATAAAGTCTCATATATTATATCTTATCGAAATATGGGGAAGTGCTGCCAAAACAAGATTACAAAAATTACAAAGAGCTCAAAATAAAGTAATAAAAACACTTTTCTGCTACCCATATTTAACACCAACTTATAAAATCTTCAAGGAGACAAAAATAATGGACATCCGCCAACTTTACTTGTACAGTACTTGCATTTTAATTAAGAAAATTTTAACTAAAACTATTCACACTGATCTACATTTCATCAAAAAATCAGAAATTTCCAATCGCAATTTACGACGGCCAAGCTTGCTCGTATTGCCAAAAACCCGTACTAAATTGGCAAAAAAAAGTATAATATTCGAGGGTGTACAATTTTATAATAAAATTCCCTTAGATATAAAAAATCAAGAATCAATTAACATATTCAAGTCCAAGTTACGCAATTACATCATTGAAAACTACTCATACTTTGAACAATAATATAAAATGTATAAATGTTAAATATGTATTTGTATGATTTTGTGTATACATAGGTATATTTTTGTGCATTTTTACCTGCTTTTTAATGTAAACCAACTTTTATTAGAATGCGGTGACTGTTGTTATAGTTAAGTACTTATATGATCTGTAACGTTCTCATGTAAGTGGATTTATTGTCATCTTTTTATGAGAATAAATTCTTTAAACCTAAACCTAAGAAGAGTAAGAACAGTGTCGGGGGTACCCGACAGCATAGTGTCTGGGACTACCCGCCGGTTATCAGGCAACATGAATACATAGCACTCCAAATGTACAAGAGTTGTTTTAAATACCATTACAATCTTTAAATATATAATATTTACTAAACCCTGAATAGCAGACAAATATAAAAATTTACTAATGGTGCTTAATAACCACTGATGAAATTTGACAGGAGCGATGATTTTTTTAGGTATTAAAACATTCTCTCACTACTAATTCACTCAGCGTCCATACCGCGATCATATTACATTTGTTTCTACTCTAGAAAAAGTGTCTTTACAGTAACTCCTTGACTAAGTAATACGTGTAGTTTCTTAGAAATTGAAGTGTCCGGGGCTACTCGCCGTTCCCCTACCTATTTATTGACAAGACACTCCGTTCTTTTCGGCCCAAATTCTAAACATTCCGTCCCAAGTGGCGCAACTGAACGCCGCGCTTTGTTCGGCCGGAGCGGAGAAATGAAAATAAATTAATGTAACAATTTCCCTGATTGGGAATTGAGTCCACAGCCATCGTCAGTCAGACGCCGTTACATTGCGTCACAATAGCCTTTGGATGGACAGATAAGGTAAGCCTTCATATTATATATTAATAAAGTGTAAAAGTAAGTTAAAATGACCTAACTAACTAACCTTCTTGAGAAAGCAGATTCGCAATGCGCACATCGGTATTTTCTGTCGCCAGTATGCAGCTTGACGTGGCGATCACGAGATCGTTTGTGCTTGAATAGACGAGAGCAGAATTCGCATCGAAACGGCATTTGATCCGAATGTGTCTGTTGGTAGAGAATGTCATTAATATATTTTCCATAGAATAATCTAAATATTTATATAAAATTAAATCATAAATAGATTTTTACCCAACTTCTAAAAAGGAAGAGGTTGTTAATTCGACTGTATTATTTTATATGTATTACTGTATAACCGTTTACTGGGTGAAACAACTTTAATGATCCTTGTTTTATATGATAGCTAATGCTGTTGCATTTAGTGCAATTTTATTTAGCTTCTTTTGACATGTTTACAATACGCCTTAAAAGAAAAGTTTACAAAAGCTTATATTAGAATTACTTTTGTTTCAATAAATAATACCCGACTAGTAGTATGAATTTCATTTGACTATCTAACAAGAATATAATGCATTTATCCGTCACGCTTAACAACTTTTACTCTGGCGCAAATAAGGATGCACCTTATAATTTAGCAGGCTTATAGCTCTAAACCTGGTTTTTAAGTCTAGAAGTCTTTAAAACCAATGATACCCTATATATTATGCCTAGTATTAATAGCTATACAAAAATAATATTTTCAAATCCATACAGTTGTTCCAGAGCGTGCAAGACAGACAGACAAAAATTTTAAATATGTATTATAAATTAATGTTTTTATTTTTCATTGCTGTATATTACTTGCTGGTCCTAAATATATTCAATGTGAAGACACATATTTTTACAGTATAAATTTACAATCTAAATTCATGAGGAGATCATGTATTGTAATTGGGTATTCTTGTATGTAGATGAAAGTAGCACTAATTACTTTCTGCGTTTTGAAGCGTTCCTACACTTGCAGAAACTCAATAATTTTATTGATACGGTTACATGTGACAGGTATTTATATTTTAACAAAGTACAGTTAGACATAATAGAGCCTGCACATATATGAATATTTGTGTTTTATTGACAATATATCATGAATTCTAATCATTCATTCAATCATGAATTTTAAGTAAATTATTAACATTCAAACATATTATACCAGTATAAGCGATTCTCATTGCACTCTCTCACTATTTTTATAATTATAAATATATTGTGTGAACTACGTTAATTATAAGTTACGTAATATACTAACAAAATTCATTAGAATCATAACTGACTCAACGTCACATTTATGTAAAAAAATCACTATTACCCAGTGACATGTTTTAGGATATTCATAAGTTTATTATGAAAATGCTAATGAGTCTTTACTGCCAGCCATATAATGGGAACCGTCGGCCTTCACCACCCGTGAACTGATGGAGACGCGCTAACATGCGGTATTATTCACTCCCAAACTGACAGCCACTTCACGCTTTTACTAATTGACCACCTCGCCGATTATGTTCTACTATAATGCTAAATATGTTACACTTGATTGACTGGACCTCTTTAGCTCGTTGAGCAAGATTTTAAATCTTCGTATTCGGCTAACAGAAAATTGTTAGTTTAGAGGTTTCATTTAAAATGATTCTATTTCTTATATATTTTTAAATTACAATAACATCTTAGATTGTGAATGCATTTTTTTTAAATTTGCTACTTTATAACAATATCTAATAAATAAAGATTAGACGAATATTAAAAAAAGTTGATGACTTTGTTAAATATTCCTCGTATATGTCACGTATATCTATCGAATAGAAAAGAAATCTTCTATTGAAGATCAACCGTTTTAAAAACAATAAGCTTTTGGCAGTATCAGTTGTGTTAGCTATAACTTGTGCTTTATATTTTTTATACTTTTACAATATTCATTAATTTTGCTTAGCAAATGATGTGCTCACGACAATTTATTGCTACACACATTACCAGATCCGGTCCATGCATGTGATGACTTAGATTGATGCTAAAGGTAGTCAAAACACAAACAACTTGGTTCTTGTTACTTAGAAATTAAATAGAAAATATTGTTATCATAGCTGAAAATGCACATCCGTTTTAAAACGTAATGTTTACATTTAAGTTTGATAGTGTACGTACGAGTAGGTATATGGATAATACAAGCCAGCAAACCAGCGAACAATTAACAAATAAGTAACCATAAGCATTCTTCTAACATCTGCATAGACGGTTTTAATTTATTATTATGATTATTAACTTAATCACAAATACCTAATAGAAAAAATACACTAAGCGAATTTAATACACTTTTAGCTAAGAGCTCAAAGTGGACATACATAAGTATATATGTACCCGTGACGCCATATATTTACAATACAATAGTATAATAGTATCCTAACTATATTGTAATAAGTATCCTATAATATATTATCGTCATGGAAGATTTTTTTAAAATATTAAAGGGAATTATAAAAGTACCAGTTATTTATTACATCACTATATATGTACCTACACAGATACGTAAGAAAATAATTATTAATGATGAAACATGAAGACATGATTTATTTTTTTTGTATTTCACGAAAGAATATGATGATACTCAACTACCACATGTATCTCTTTATATATAAGCATTAACAAATGATATAAATTTAAAACAATACATTTATGAATTTTATTCGTCTACATTACTAAGTGTTCTTCGTGCAAACGCCACATAATCATTGCTCTCTACGGGAGCCTGGGTGCGTGGCAAAGCGCTGTTGTTTGCCTTGTGGCTCTCTCCACGACGCCACGCTTACATATAGCGAAAAGACATGCAAATGATGCTGTTTTTATTATTACCCATCAAAAATAAATAGCGTGAGAGCCTTCATCATAATGCGCACCGCACGGTCAAATTTCCGCGTAAAGCGCACCAAAACACATTTGAAACTAGTTGTCAGTAGTTTAAGGCAAACATGATAGCCAATAAAGCTTTGAAATGGGCTCCGGACGGCTACCGAGCGACTTTCCCGGTACTATACTGCGATGTCATCGCTGGTTACAGTCGCCCGCGCAGTCGGGGTCAGATTAAAGGTACGTTAGTAGGCACTACTCAGCACCCGAAAAATTATTACATACAAACTTGAAGAGTTATTCTACGAATTAAGCTTTTTGTTTTTGCTTATCTGATGATTCGTTATTATAAATATAAAAATAATTTAGTTCGTATATGAAAATACAAATGAAACTTCTTAAGCCATGAACTGAATTAGTAGTGGTAGTTTAATTTTAAGTTGAATATGAATTTGCTACTTTACCTAGATACATCAGTAGTTAAATATTTAAGTTAGGATCGTACCTAAACAAATCAGGTATTGATTTGTTAGAAAAGCCAAATAATTTTAGTAAGTATATTTAGAATTATATTTTAAGTAAATAGGTAATTGTTACTATTTTGTTATTAATCTATCTGCGATGTATTTTACCTATGTGCAAGTAAATCATTACATGAAGCTGCAGCAGCTTCAAGTATTGATTTACTTGATAATGATGCGTTTTTCAAGCGGAGCACTGATAAAAGAGTTGAGTGCCAAGCTAGGGAGTTCTTATCGAGACACTATTTCCGGCCGTCACTGGCGTGTCGCGGCACGGGCAACGCGATCTTCGCGATACATTTGTCGGCTCAACACCTTCGGCTATCGGGTTGATAGATATCTTTAAAACGCAACGCTGACTGCAATTGCATACCGATAATCTAATGAAACCTTTTACGATTGTACAGCCAATTACAAAAATGATCAATACAATGTTTAATGATATGCATGTGATATTTTTGTCGTTGCTGAGATTCGGATCTGAGGTTAGTGTAGGCGGAATACGACACACGTTATATACGTTATGTAAAGTGACATTTCTATTTTCCCTATCGCAGCTAGATCTGTCGCGGCGTGAGTCGCACGGCAATCGTAACAGCGAGATCGGCGCGACACAAAGGAGTCGAGATGTTCATGCGGCGTAATGGGCCGCATGTCACAATTTCGCAGGCCTCAACGTTGTGCACTGCAAGGCTACTGCGATGCATATCTCAATACGCACTGTCTCTACAAATGGACCATTTTGGGTATTTGCTTGCTAATGGAGTCTGGAGTTGCATTGCGAAACTGGACTAAGAATTTATAGGTGTACTTATTTATAGATAACTACTGTAGTAGCTTTATTGTTATATTATTCAAGCTTGTTTGTTGATAGCAAACAAGTTTCTTATTACTTTAATGTTTATGTGTAATCCACTGGCTTCCACTAATTTACTGATATTAATCTCCACGTAACATTCAAATAAAAAATAATTTGAAATATGAAGTTAGTAATTTGTCTAGTAAACTGACCTGCTCATGCTTCTTAAGATATGAAAGTCTTGGGAACGCCTTTTCACAGAATTGGCACTTGTAAGGCGTATGTTCGGTTGCACCGAGTGTAAAAGGTGGTTCGGCATCGGCCTCGGCGTCGACTGCGTCCGCAGATGTCGGTGTGGAGGATGGTGACGGAGATGGCTCCGGTGTCGACGACGGCCAAGAGCTGCCCGCCGTGCTGCCCACACTACCCAGTGCTTCTGTTAAACACAATTTAAAACATGTATCTATATATAGCTCATTAGACTGGGTTAGGGAAATATTCATAGTTAAAAATAATTGTCACTCCTGTTTGATTGGCAAATCATCATCTAGATCACAGAGTGAAAGACGCAATATTTTCTGACTGTGTCGCTAAATGTTGGAGGTGCGTAAAATAAAAACAAAATAAACAGTATATTTTATAAGGGTACCTGCTTTAAAATATAACACCGTATTTTAGATACAATGCAATACAGCTGCTTACATCGCTGAAAGTATATGCCATGGTAAAAGCCTATATGATAGCCTAAAAAAAAAAAAAAAGCCTATATGATTTAGATTTAAATTTAGATAAAAACTTATGATAGGTAGAATTAAGAGCCACGAAGTCTACGCAAAAGAAGTTGTGGGCAGAAACTAGTTGACAGTTTTTCTAATAATCATAATCAAAGTAAACTTTTTAGACGTCCATAAATAAAATTAGGGTGCACAAGGATAATAAACTTATATGACTAAAGCTCTCGTAAATATCCTTAAGGTCCGTATTTCGATGTTACGAGGAAATATATCTCCGAGCACCTCGGAGTGGCGTGAAATATAAACAAATTGAATGGGCTGCAATGACGAGCGTCAGCACCATCAGCGCAAATGATGACTAATGTCGGAATCCGAAGAAATACGTCTAGGGCTACGAGTGAAATACGTCGGCATTAAATATAAAGGATAACTAGACCTTTCTGCTGGATACTTTTGAGTGTGTTTTGAAATATATCTTCTTTTTAAAATATGTTTTAAGTATTTTTTATATTGTTCAAAATATATATACATGTGAAATAGTCATATTAAGATATTATTATTTTTATTCATTGATTAATAGACTGCCTACAATGATTTTTTACTATATTTACTTTGGTAAAATTTGTTAAGTTGTGTGTTTATACAATAGATATGGTAAATATTATACAAGTACTCGTAAAATAATTTACGGGAAAATTACGCAGTCTATAAATTGTAGCTACTGCGTTATTCTGATGTATTTGGCTTTAGGCTTAATTACTATAAATTTTCAAGTTCCTCTCCATCCAAACTTAGTCATAAACTTTACATTTATAACATTAGGTTTTGAAAAATATTGTAAAACATCATCAAAATATAATAGATTATTATAATAATGATTTTGTCAGAGGAACATCTTTTACTTTAAGTTCCTTTAGCAAATAGAGACTATTTATTTCAATAAGGGTTCGCAGCAACTTGTCAACTCTGCCTACCCTTAACGACATCGTTAATGCATGTTGAAAAACAGAAATTGATATACGTAAAGGAATGAACGATAATTTCGTTCATTCCTGATTTGTTACAAAAATTTATATATATTATATATATATTTGTACTCTTGAATATGAGAACTTGTAAATTTGCATGTAATTATTTTAAGTACTAATCCAACTTACAAACAACCGTGCCTTTTATGCAACAAGAATTTATGTCATATTGTATTGTTTGCTGACGAAACTTCTTCTAGGTTAATAATTATGGCCAATGTAAGGAGAAAATGCTTAAGTGTTAATAAATAAATTTTATACTGATTTCTCAGATTCCTAGAGATAATTCTAGATTCTACACCTCAATATGACACCTACCTATCGCGAATAGGTAGGCAGAGCTTCGTTAACCGTATTAAACAAGCTTACGGACATTAATACGGCTCAACTCGTGTATTTTAGCAATTGTAATTCAACAAAGAGCAAAACACACTATTTACAGCACCGCAGCTCGGGATACTGTGACAAGTTTTTAATAAAACGGTTGTTCCTACAGTTGCGTCATAGAATATTAATAAATATTATATTTTGTTTATCTCCAAAAATATTTACAATTATATAAATCAATTAGCATGATAAAATACAAGAAGTGGAATTATATGCCGTTGATGCTCAATTGGGAAGTTAACGATTGTTATGAACCCTTTGTAAAATTATATTTGAAAAGAGCAACTGCTGACTTTCTTGCCGATTCTACTCCATAGTGCCTACTGCCTTCCGAATCGGTGGTAACTTGATAAAGCCCGAGAATATTCATTTATTTTATTTATTTGTTAAGAAGACAAACAGTTTAAAAAGCATAAAAAATATATATTTTTATTATGCTTGTAGCTATTTGAAAGCAGAATATTTTCACCTTGGCTAATAATACTCTGATATGTATTTACTTGTCTCCTTCTACAAACCAGAAAAATGCATGTCTTTAAATTTTCGAAAAATTGACACCGGAGCTATTTATTGTCTCTATTCTTCACCCACAAAATGAAGAAATCTTTACATTAATGTATTATTTTTTATAATAAAATGTTGCTGTTTGTACTTCTCTATTTCAACTTTATTTATGTATCTACGCTAAATTTCTAAAATGTTAGTTCTTAATTTATAAAAATGATGATTACATATGGCTAACAGTTATTACAAGTAGGTGTCAGTTGAGTTTGCAGGATAGGACATTCATAATTAACTGCGATTGCGGCAATTCAGGGGCGATTGGCGCCGCAGCATACTTGGTGGGCGGCGGAAGCTCATTTCCTAATTGCGGCGTCTGAGACACCTCACCCGGCGCCTCGCCAATCAACGACAATCGCCAAACATTACATCCGAATAAATAGAATTTGATGATTTCTAATCAGAGGATTAAATCGTTGAATATTTGTTAAAATGTACTTGAACTCCTCAATGAGTTGGCGTGTCATTTGGATTTTGGGAATAAGATATAATATTTCTAAACAGCTCTATGTCTATTAGCAAAACCATTATTTTGTAAAGATTTTTACTTACATGCGTGGTAGTTAACTAAGTGATAATAAAATATACAAATAGTATAATGGACTCAATCATAAATATAATTTCATTATAATTCAATGTCAAATGTACGTAAGTACTAGTACCTAAAGTATATATTATTTATTCTTTAGCTACAAGTTTGTCATGACAAATTTCTCTCTTTTTTCAGTTCTACGTTTTTTTTCAATTATTACCGTAAGCGGTAACAGAACATATAATTATATTTCACGAGGTAGTGTTCTCTAGAACTACCAATGTAGTTAACTGTGACCAAAAATAATTGCTTTCGTAAATAACAAAAAAGACAAATTAGGCATGACAGTCTAACTGAAGGACGAAATAGCTGTTAATTAACTGGTCATTATATTAGCTCATCTTGGTCGTATAGTAATTAAAAATATATATTTTATCATAATAACTACTTTTGCAGATTTCCTTTAATTGTCATCAATATGAGTATATTCAAAACTGTTCCCTTACTCTTAACTGTAATTGACTGTCAAAGCTGAACTGAACAACGACATCTGAGCAAGGAAAGCTGTAATTTGGCATGGAGGTAAAAGGATTCCTTAAAAAGTGTAGAAGACGACTTAGATTTCCTAAAATTCCTATAAGAGTGAGCAAAAATAGGATTTTAAGATTTACTGTCGAAACCTCCGAAAGTAGCTATGGAAATAATATGGTGATAGTTTTAAAGATGAGAAAAAAAAACTTTTTTTTTTTATATTTAGAAACCTCTATCTTCCTTTTTAGACTTTTTCCTTTTCTTTAGTGCCATGCCTTTATAGGTCGTCAATTGAAGCTGTAGAGAACATTTCGCTCGTTTAAGTTCGATTCGGCGATTGTGGTCGATGTAATTTGTTTTTCTAATCTCCACCTTATATTTCTTTTAATATAAGAGAGGTGGACCATGGAACGCCATGCTCCTTGGAAGGCCAGTTGTTAAAGTCATGGTTATTCTCAAACAGCTGCATATTTAAACCACTCAAATTAAAAGACTTACGCGACGGCAATTCGCTCGCGACGATAGTTTATCAGTGAGGTCCCTCGTTTTTTTTGACGTCGGTCATCTGCGTTAAAATTATAACTTACGCTCACAGTAAAATATAAATTTTCGAGCAAATAAACATGCAATCTTGTTAATTTTTAATTTTCTAAAATTAAATACAATGCTATATTACGTTAGAAAAATGTAATGTATTATAAAAATGTTACATTTTCCACTATTTTATCTAAATATCGTTCTCGTTGCTAGGAAAGCTATTGGTAGTTCCTTGTAAGGTAAAAAAATTACGGTCAAGAAATTAATCGTTGGCATTGCAAGGCACAAAGCCTTACTTGAATTAAGTAAAAATCAGAGATAAATATTAAAATATATAAAATATCAAAAGATAATATTTTGTATGGTTTGTCCTTCTTGGGAACATTTTGGCCTTGCGAGGAACATACCTATAAATAATTCATTTAATCTATTTTTTATTTATTATTTTACCTTATAGACTATTGGCAACTTATTTGCTATCGATTTAAAACTCATTAATATAATTTTTAAAAAAATTGTGTGAATATATTCTTATTAGTTTTATGATAGTCTTCAAGCACTTATCCTTGAATATTTTTTATGTCAATGGTAAATATTAAATGTTTTATTTGAAAGCAAAGTTTTTGTATGTAACAATAGTTTGTAGATATTGGAAAGGAACCGAGAGATGTTTTGATATAGATATATGTTTCCCAATATTATCTTACCACTTTTACAAGACTTTTAATGCTTTACTGTAACAGATACGATTTTTCACATAGTAATATTACGCTGAATATATTCCGAAAATTTTGTGTTCTTTAAGTAATAAAAAATGGTTTTATTTATAATTAAAATATGTTAAGAGTTAGTCATTTAAGAAATAAAATATTGAGTTTCACATGAAATCAGTACAATTAAGATTTTGACGAAAAAGAAAACTGATTTCAAATAAAATCCACAAAAAAGTAACATTATTACGGATAGCTCCAAAGTACTCGTTCATAATTAAATTTAAATAGGACCATTTCAGAAGCAATAGCTATCATATAATAAAAGAATAATCAAAATTGGTTCATCCAGTAAAAAAATATGCGAAAGCATATAAAAAATACAGTCGAATTGATAATCTCCTCCCTTCTAAAGTCGGTTAAAAGTGAGGTTTGACTTAACATTAAGAATGTTTATCAGCAGTGTAGTAGCATTAGTACCTTTTTTTTTGTTTTCGTGAGGAAACATTTTTATAGGTACCCGCCCGTTGGGGACTCGGAGAGGTTATGTGGGACTCCTAAGCTAGCAGATGGTAGGCCGACCGACTACCCACTAAAATCTCACGGAGCTACTCCTCAACCACCACTAGCCGAGGCCACAGGAACTACCCCAGTTTCCATGGACCCCGGCGGCGGGACCCTGCTAGGCACGTCGCGGAGTCAAGGGTGGTGGGACACCCTCGACGGCCTGCTCGAAGTAGTAAGTGATATAAAGTTTATATTTATTGTATATAACCCTAATAATAAGCTTAATTTTAAAGAAACATATAAAATGACGATGATACGTGAACAAATTCACAGAAGCTATAATTAATAAAATAATATGCCATACTTTAATCATAGACTCAGAGAGAATTTGATACAGAAGGTAAAGCTAAATGCGAGAAGCCACTTTAAATAACAGTGATATCTTCCAATGAAAAGAAAACATTGGGTTAGTCGCTGAACAATGTTCTAATAAATTTTGTAAAATTAGATTAAAAAAGGAGACGAATAGGTAAACGCAAAATCTATTTACCCGCCAATTGTCTGGTCTTTAGTCATTATCAGGACCAGGCTAATGACGCTGGATGAATATTTGAGCATTTATAACGCCTAGACCGCATAATGTGAACCGTAAGTTACTTTATAGATATAGAGGTGTACCCGTGGTAGCTACTCAGACAATAAATCAATTTCGGAAGAAGCTGATATATGCAAGGAATTTGATAAAAAAAATCATACTATGACATCAAACCTCACGGATGGGATAAGCACATCACGTAAATATGTTTAGAAAAAATATTACTAATCAGGGGTAAATCCATGCAAACCAATCGAAATGTACCTCGGTAAATATTATTCAAAAAGTGTGCTTTAAGTGCCAATACAGAGGCTAGCCCTAGAAGAAAAACTCTACTTTATGCATAGAAGAGCAGGAATCTTTGATCAACCAGGGATGTGCTGTGGGTAATGTCTAGGAGATACTGATGATGCAGCGTCTTATACTTTCGGTGGAACTTACTATAGTCGAAAAATAAAAAAACATCGTAGCGAGGAACACAATTTTTTGCATTAAAACGCCTATGCCTTCCATGACTATAACTCTCTACTTTATAAGCGTAATTTTAAGCGGCAAAAATAGCAGCAAAAAATATTACATGTTAAAAAAATTGAAAATAAAATTAACGATCGCGTGTCCGCAGTGGACAAACAAAACAAATAAAAAAGGACAGCTATAAAAATTGTTATCTCTTAATAATATTTTAAGTAACTGTTATAAATTTTTATTACTTTTTAATTATCTTTATGAAAAGTACCTATATCGTACGTAGCTTAGAAAAATATACTAGATTTCGCGCATGCATCGCATTTTGCAAGGTAAATACTTACTAGGCGGAGCAATATCGGTCATGATTCTCCGATGCACCTACTCCAATACATACCAACCTCTATTAAATATAAGTTTAAAATTAATTCATAATGAAGAAAAGATATATTTTATCTTTTTATTTCATTTATTTAATTTTCGACGTAATCTAGAATATTATATTTGTTAATCTTTTAAATCTCTTATTTATAATGGGTTATGTCAAAAAATAAAGAAAAATATACGTAGCACTTACGTTTTAAATCTTCCGGGGTCACGTCGTGATTTTCCTTATTGGCCTGTATCTTTTCTATAAGATGTTCTAATCTGCTGCTGTTGCCTTTGAATAACATTATCATGTCGCTAGCACCCTTAGGCCACCAAAAGTTCTTTAACGGTATGGTCGATTACCGCACTGCGGCTACTGAGGATTGACGCAGGTGCATCGATACCAGTTTATTTTGGGGTTTTTTGCGGACAAATTTATCACGAGTGCGAATTAATGCGCGGCGCGTGTCCGACAGGTGGTACTAATTGAAGGGACGCTCGCTGCTGTGCTTACGGTTTCTTCACGGCAATTATTTGGGTGACTGTTATCAAGATAATTAGGGACAATCCTTTACGCATGCACCTTTGCGTTCCAGTACCAGGTGATATGTGAAACGAGTTAGGAGTGAACGGCGCTTACATGTCGGTCGTAACTGCAAATACTATAGGATTAGTGGTGACGGTGCGCGCGATAAGGCTGGCGAGTGCGGCACGACTGCGAGCTCCGTGGCGCCGGTGGGCGAGACCGAGGCGCCTGAGCGCACCTCAGCACCCTGCGCCACGCCTTATGCCACGCCCATTGACTCCCCCCTTTTGCACCCACCACTTAATACTTTAGTCTTTAAGCTTAGATTAAGTCTACCATACAATGGATTCTAATGTAACGTATCATTGAATTCTAACGACAATTAAGGCCCTCAATAAATCAAATCAAGTGGTTTTATTTAAAATTTATTGGTCCAAGATGTTAAATGTATTACGTATTTTAAAACACACGAAGAACAAAAATATTCAATGCATTGGTTACACAAAAAAAACCAAATGATATCGGTACCTCGCAGGTCAAAATATAATATAAGTAAATCTATTGACATCTATACGAGTATATCTGTAGAAAATAACAAAAGTATTATACTTATGAAGAAAATTTAACAAATGAGAATTATACATTGAACTTAAAAAATACTTGTAAAGTCTTAAAATTCCTTTTATCAAAGGTTTCTTTTCAAATCCTTCATGTTTTAAATCGTCATTATTGATGCTGAAGCAAAACAAATAAAGCATCGACTTATAAATATTGAGTAATGGAAGTGACAGAAGAATGACGCTAAAAGCTTTACAAATTTGGACAAGAAGGAAACTGCCAAAGCGATTTCCCGTTCCACTCGCAGTGGGCGCGACCAATGGGCGCTTGCCGCCTACTGGTATCGCAGTCTGCTTTGACAAAACTATAACAATTTTTTGTTGTTATAAATAACTTTGTTCCATCTATACAGTTAACATCGCGTAAAACAGCAAAATTTGTTATTGTGAGACGTTACAAAACAGAAAAACAGAAACGCAAAAAAATGTATGCGAATAAGACCATTAATATGAATCAAACAAGTACTTTATAATCAACCAAGGTGATTGAAAAAATATACGCCAAAACCTATAGATACCTATTATAAATCAATATTTATTATTTAAAAAAATGATTGCTTAAATTCGTTACGTTTGTTGTTTGTTGCGGCGTTGAGTTCCGCCACTCAACACGCAATGCCTCAATTTGACGGAAAGTGAGGAAAGACATTGTTGTAAGAGAACGGAGTGTCTTATCACTAGGTTCTCAGGTTCCCTCTGCCTACCCTGCTATATGTGTGATACAGCGTGAAGTTAAAAAAAAAGAAGTTTAAATTGAGTATATAGGTATTATACATACCTATATATAGCTTGATATCATGTAGGTATGTAAGATAGGAAATGTCTTTTCTCCATACAACGTGACATTGGCGAAGTGATTTGTGCTCAACTGGCACGTTCGAAGCGCTATAGTAAAAGACCTGAGCGCCACTAAGTAACATCTGGATTTATTACATTGGCTGTAACTGGACATTTCTATTAAATACGCGAAAATGCGATGCAATTACTTTTGTATGACAAAAAACAACTAACACCATATAATCGTAGCGAAGATAGGAAGGACGTGATTGATTATTAAGTATAGTGATAGTTATGGGTTCAGTGCCATGATAATATTTAAATTATTTTTATTTTTCACATTGGTGCCGCTACGCCACTCAACACACAATATCTTGATTTCGGGAAATAGAGAACGGAGTGTCTACACACTAAATACTTTTTGAACACCCTGTTACAGGAGAAAGCGTGAAGCGTATCATGAAGGTAACTTAATCACATAAAACCTTAGGTTGGGTTCTGTCACAAAATGGGGGGAAAGTGGAGTATTTTAAAACTAGGGCTATCTCTGTCTGTCTGTTTTCCAGAAAGACAAAGATGTGTAAAAGAAAGTCACACAAGTTAAAATTGTACAGAAAGTTGTCGTCCGATGAAATATTTTTTCGATCTTCACATATTTAGATGTTATCTATTATTGGGTGAAACAAAATTGACTGTACGTATGGATTTAGATGAAATTTTGCACACTCGTCTAGTTTAGAAAAAAATAAATAGGATTTGATAATTAATGAGATTACTCATTTAGCTTTATGTTACTATTAATTATTCTTATATTGCTTAAAAAGGTACACATTTTTAGTTCTAAGCTGGATTTAAAATTTAAAATGACATTGTAGCGGATAAAAGTCATATTAATTAAAAAATACTAACAATAAGTATATATAAGACAAAAAAATTACATTATTATTTAATAAAATTAAAAATAAAATAAGTATAATTTTACAGCAATAACGAAACATAGAAGTGCCACCCGGTGTCCAGCGATCGGTCCACGGGGGCCAATGGACAGACTCGTGGCTACCTTTTAGTTGTGAATATATTACCCGGATTACATACCACTCCAAGTATTGTAATTTTAAGGATAAACTCGAGAAATGTCTGCATATAAGTGCACCCGAGTGGTTTGTCAAAACATATCGTTAAATCTGTTATACCCTACTTATTTAAAAACATATTTTAAAACGAATTAATGTTAACGCTTATTGCAGTATATCTACAACATACTTGTATTTTAAGCATATTAGAGTTAGAGTAAGTAAGAACATCTAAGATCTATTTATTTGTTAAAACTCCACATAATTTCTTCATATTTTTTTTTGTTAGTACAAACTTACTGCATATTTTTTTAGTATAAATAAAAAAAAAATAAAGAATACAATTATTTGATATATTTAAAGTATTGTACTTTTAAAATGTTGATGTCTTTCGACGGTACAGTTATTTTTATGGAAAATAATTGAAACAATACTAAGAAAATAATTTTTTTATGTTATTTATACGATACTCGTAGTTTTCTATAAATATTTTTAATAAAGACTTGAATCAATAGCGAAGTAATAATAATTTTGTTTTCTAGTTATAATATACAGTTAATTACTAACAATACCAATGAATCTGATTGATATCCAGTACGTAGACTAAGACAAACAACAGACTAAATCTCGATGTTGCAAAGCAAACTAAATAGGCGTATAGTAGCTGACAAATTAATGAACATTAAACATTCAGTGGATGCTACGAGCCAAAATGGGATTGACACGGAGTTGTCGGGCGCAGCAATGGCTGGATACAAAAGGGTTAAACATTAATACTTAAGCGTCCCGCACCTCGCTCCTGACATCACCGATTAGTCTGTCACTGAGCTAAATCTCCGAGCTCTGAATAAAGTATTATGAAAAAGTATCCGCTCCTTATCTAGTAAGCCCCGTTTGCGACTGCCACCCGCAATGATGAGGGTTTGGCTTTATTTTGCACTTGTTTTCTTCCTTCTTAGTATCTGTATGATAAAATTTTCATACCGAGATTTACACGAGACAGCTGTCTACGCTAATTGTGATGACCCTACAATGTAGTTAATTCAATTAATACTTTTCTTTAAAGCACATTTAAAACAAAATAAAATAAGAAAATTAAAAATAACAAGTGAATATTCGTCCGTCCATGTTTATATTTTTTTATATAAAATTTTATGTCCTCTACATTAAATTTCATATAAAAAAAACTCACATAAGTGAGGGTGTCCCCTTGTCAAGTCAAGAATCAAGAACATTGATTTGGACGTCATTGTCCCATTCACTATCACCTCATGGAAGTTTCAATTGAGTTATTTATTCATAAAGCCTTCTTTACTGCGTCCCTATAGTTAACGTTCCGAACCCTTTTGGAATTTGTTCAACTTTTGGGTCCCTGTTATTTTCACTGCTACTGATAATAATTTGTGTTTAGAGATTATGCTAATACTATTAAAATGAATACACCAGGTATTATCTTTTTTTAAATTACTATATAAAATTTTATTTGCATCTTAAAAATCTATTACAAAAAATGCAAGAAGAAAACCTAAGAATTATAACACAACCCAACACCCTGACGAATTTGTGTTGTCAACAAACACCCAGAACTTTTTGTGACCAAATAAATTTCGGTACACATCGTCTATTTTCGTTCTAATAAATCAACCAGACAGGTATCGTACTAAAGAATGGATTAGTTTTTATTTTTTTAACTTGATAATATATGTACTAGTTATGATATAATGATATTTCTCTTTTATACAAAAAAATATTAGTAAAAGAAATACTAAAAATATCAATTCTTAGTATTTCACTAAGAGTTTTTTTATCTTGCTGATTTAGAATGTTTTTTTTTAAAAGTATATGTAGGTAGAACTATTGAAAACAGTCCTGATTTTATTATACTTATTTTAGACTTACAATGAATTTTGTCTCATAAGTACGTATATAAAATATAGAATAGGTTACCTTTTAACAAGACTTTAAACTGAATCTTGTTCGTACCATAAAAATTTATTTGAAAACTTTGGAACATAATATTAATAAGATCATTGTTTCCACATAGGTAATTTGAATTTCTCAAGTAAATTAAATATTTTGTAATATGGTAAGGATACCGTTACCAAATAAATAAAGTTAAAAAAGTCTTTGAAGGTTAATTATATGGCCTTTTAGGATAAAGAATTTCACGCGTATCAATGAGCGTAAAATGAAGGCCACACAAGGCAAATAGATCGATTGCGGTGGTGTTCTTGTTCATTGATGGCAGCATGAGATACGAAGTGCAGGGTGGTCCTTGCTGTTATCTCTCACCATGTCACACATTCAATAATGAACTTGCATAAAGCCTACATGCAAACTATTATAATGTAACCATTCAGAACGTCATTAATATAATGTCATAATAAGTCGTGACAAAATATAACATATTCAACCACAAATGTGTAAGATTCCAGCACGATCGTACATCTAAGCTATAAACACTCTTCTACACGTTTGGGTGTGACGTTGATGTAATCATGCCACTTGAGACATCACTACCTATTAATATTTACCTTATTTTTTTTTTTAAATGTGCAATATAACACAATATAAGAATAAATATGTTCAAGTAGGTAGGAATATTTATATGACTTTTCGCGTAAAATAAGTGTCGCCTTACCAACGCGTTTGGCACTTTATAAAAAAGCGTACAACAAATACTTGCTAGTGTCTGTTCTACATATAATCATGAACTATGCCAAATATCATCCTCCTCTTTTCGCAGAATTTTCATAAATATTTCATAGGGGTTGAATTTTTTTCCTTCATGTATTAAAACTTAGATATTAAAATATTTGGAAGTAGAGCAATAGCAACACCGTCTGTCAAAGGTGTGACAAGAATAGAGTTAGAGAGCGATACGCGGCATCACGTCCCGCGGCGATGGTATCCCAGACGCGGTGCGCTTTACGCGTACATCTCACACGAAATAGGTCAATTAAGACGTGGGAGTGAGCGATACGTGACCGTAACGCCTGATCCTCGTAAACGATACGACGCGGTGTTATGTTTGACACCTTTATTTATCTATAACTGCAGCTCATGTCAGTTCCTACAGATAATCCGATATTTTCCCAACATGAACATGAATTACGAGAATACTCTGTTACATTTAAGCTACCTTATAGAATGCTTATCGTGTTTAGGATTTACAAATTATGGTGATATGTATTGATATAGAGTTCACCGTACAAATCAATCGCAGTCTTAAAAGGAATCAGCGTAAACTTGCCTTTAAATATAGAAGCTGTTTTTACTTTGTTTTGTAATTAGAAAATAACAATACAAAGGTACTAAGAATCTAGCATCAAGACACTTCGTTCTCTGTTTTTTGCCCAAATTTTCTCGACATTGTGTGTTTAGTATCAGAACTTAACGCCGCGTTATGTCTTACCGAAGCGACAGCACGAAAATTAATTAGGCATAATCATTTCTCCGAGTGTGAATCTAACTCACAACTATAGCGTTCATAGTCAGACACAACGTCACGCCGGCCTCATAACGTTGTCATATAAGTAGAATATTAACGAATTAGTTTAATTTTTAACATATAGTTTATAATAATTTATAAGTAGATAATCTGTAACGAAATCAGACAATATTTACCATAATTTTTTAAAGCTACCTAAAATATAATAGAAAAGTACAATAGATAGTATAAAATAAATCCACGTGTCCTTTCAACAGTGATTTTGGGGCGTGAGTACAATATCTCTTCACCCTACGGATGTAATAGGAAATACTAGACATGTTAAATGATGTCTTAAACGTTTGGGATAATTTTTAAAGTGCAAAAGCACTTTCATTCTTTTTTATTATGTATATGTGTATGTAACAAAAATAATGGATATGTATCCATGTCTATTATATTATTATATGTATATTATAATATACAGTTTTATTTGGTGATTCCTTGAAAAAAGTATTTTTTCTTAAAGAATACTTACTGTCTTGAATTGTCAAAATAACGGTAACTTTAAACTTTATGAAGCAACACGAATAAAGCGTGAGGCAGTGTGTCGAACCGAAAAGCATGCCTGCTTTGGTGACAGTTCTGGGGCCTCAGCGCCTAGGACGCAGAGGTCACCCAGGCGCCTCTCAGTAGTGTAACCTTCCTTTATAAAGAAATAAAGTTTTATGTAGCCTAAAAATATATTTTTGTTTAAAATATTATATTATGGGATCGTGTCTATTTATATAAACATCATTAACACTATTGAACAAATATGACGATAATAAAATTATATGTATCTAATTAAATTATATACTTTTAACATTATTTTTCTTTGTTCCTAACATTTTTTATAATTTAACTTAATTATTTATTTCGTATAAATACAATCAAGATGTTATTAATAATGGATTATCATAAAAAACAGCCGTGACGTAGTCCAGTAGTGGAGACATGTCGTGGCGCGTAGTGTGTAAACGCAACAGGTTGTGGGTTTGATTCTCACTCGAGGGAATGAGAATATTAAATATTTATAATAATTAGTATTTAGTATTTTCATTTCCTCGCTCTGATTATAAGGCAAAGCAAGGCGTTAACTTCCGTCACTCAGCACGCAATACCTCAATTCGGTGGAAAGTGTGGAAACGGAAAACTTTATAGAACGAAGTGTCTTAGATTCTCAGGTTCCCTTTGCCTACCCCTATGTGCGGGATACAGCGTTCAGCTAAAAAAAAATCACAAAAACTACAAACAATTTGAGGTCCCCGAAATCCTTTGTCACCCTACATGATTCTGCGACAAACACAATTGTCCCTGGCCTAACAGATCTGATCGTGATCTACGATTGCCATGGTGCGATAAGTCACGCGCTTTTTTTTTTTATTTTGGTGAGTTATGCCTTATTTAATACCACGACACTGAATAATCCATGCCAGATAACAGATGAACCCATTTGACACGCAATGTTGTCATGGAATTAAAGGAGCTTTAAATGTAGTTTCTGTACTATTTCTTAATTAATATTTTTATTTTTTTACCATTTACCTTTCTGTAGTAGAAGTTGATGAGAAACATTTTTTGCCTGATTTTTTACCGTATTTTTATATGTAAAATAAAAAACATATTTTGAATATTTTCTGTTAGTATAATTTACATACTAAGTATACGCTAGAAATGGAAATGTATTTTGGTCATGGTCGTCAGGTTAGATGGTCAGGTGGTATTAGGTGGTCAGGTGATTTTTAATAAATATATCTTAATTAAGATTGTATTATTTATTAACTAAATACTTAAGCCATTCTGAATATGTTGTGTAATATAATCTAATATTCTTAGAACACAAAGACATTTTATACGAAGTAACAAATTCGGACTTCTTTGCATCTTTTTTATTTGCACTGTGTATTTGATTTTTTTTTCAGAATTATAAAAGATTTTCCGGTTGAGGGGCTTTTACTTAGAACCTATCTGTTTCCCCCATTTTTATAAGGTGTGCAGTCAGACAGACGCGACAGGCGAATCGGCACGTAGTTCCGGCGTTGTGGCGACGCGAGCGCAGGTGAGATGCTGCGGTTGCGCACCATCGAACTCTTGCACCTGCTTACACGTATAATACCAGTCAATCACTGTAGCCGTTGTCTATTAACTTAATAGTTGATGTAAGAGAATATAAAGGCCATGGCCGAATAAGTATTAACACCTGTATATGTTTACTTGTAAAATGTCAGAATATTATATTATTAGGTATATGAATAATTACTACTCCTTTTTAGGTAAAATAAATATTTAATTTTAATAACAATATCTTGATTTCTACAGAACTAATTTCAGTATCTTAACTATTTGCATAAAACGTTGTTTCAGATTCTTGGGGTTCGGACAGGAAGACAAGCCTTCGGAGAGCGCACGTCCGGTACTATTTGAGTTGTGACTTAAATGGACTTCCGCCTTTTAACTACTGTTGCCTGTGATGTTTACATTGCAATAAAAGTGTTCTTATTCTTTATAATAACTAAGTAATCTATTCTACAAAAATTGATTATTATTTGTAGCAAAATTAGTATTAAATACCCATAATAATAATTAGTTTTAATTATATTCAACAGGTTATTGAATTAAACATAAAGGCCATATTATAATTTAAAATGCTGTACTGGACTTCAAAAAAATCATAAGATATGTAAGTACAATATATAAAATAAATGTACTGGTAGGTAGGCACATGTGCATCCGCATTGGAATTACTGAAATTTCTAAAGTAAACAATTAGAGACTATTCCAATTGTTAATTGTAGATAATAGGACCTACCTAAGACAAAATAATAACAATGGATGTAGATCCCGAGCAGGAAATGCCAAGGAAGCCAAGACGGCCCGCTTTACTATCACGCACAATAGCCATAACAAACAAAGGAGATGAAGCACTATCATCAGAAATGATTTTATAAACATCTTACAAGTATTATACAAACATTGTTAATAAATTAAGGTAAGATAAGGATAAACTTCTACGTAGATTACACATTATCGAAGGCGTATTTTTTAATTTAGTTTTGGTATAGGTAGTCACAAAAAATATATCATTTAACGCCTTACTGACTATCTGTTTACTAAATAGCCAAACCAAATTACATTGAAATTGTTCTAAAATCGAATACGAAATAATTGTAGTTGGGCACACGCCGATGAAGATGTTACTTTATTTATCACCTGCTCAACAATTCTTCACGATCGTCCACCTGGCTCAGAAGCGGCTACATTCCAGCTTTGATAATTCATAGCCTTAACTTAATAACCTATTCTTGAAGAAATTGATATTATTAAAATGTCATTGATGAAATACTTACAAAACGCGTATGTGTAAAATATGTAGCTACCTACTTTATATGATTTTTACAAAATAAGATACCTACACTCTTTAGTAGCAGTAGACTTCATTTCGATATTATACTTTTATGTAGGCTTATTAAAAACTGATACTAACAATAGATACACTACTCTTTTGCGTAAAAAAAGCAAAAAGTAATGTTTATTTAACAGCTCACATAAACATACCAGTAATAAATCCTAATAACTAACCCATACAGGTTAAAGCATTTCTAAATGAAATAACTTCATTGGGCTGGGAAACTCCAACTTAATAGAGAGCGCAATTTTGCTCACAATGAAATATATTTCGGGTAATAAAGGCTTGAATAAAAATTTTCGACACACAAAAACGTGACGAGAAACTTTGGTGGTGGCCGCAAACTCATTATAATTATGTGTTCCCATAAAATCGAACACAAATAGTTATACCATTCGTTATTTTGATGACACTTTGCAAACTTTATTACGTAACCACATCGGTACATTTATTTAAATTTGCCATGACAAGTTACACGATTTGACATCAATATAAGTCAATAACTAAATAACCAAGAAATTACCACGATTTCTCCGTACAATTGTCTGGGGCACTACGTTCAACTCCCAAATTAATTCAGGGAATATCGCAACTAATAGCCAAAATCGCGATAATTGTGACCGCGCAAAACACAAAGTGTATTACGACGTAACCCTTTTCAGTCTTAAAAAAACCGTGTAATTTGTGTCTTTTTATATGGGATATGAAGATTGGGTTTACGGCTTATTGCAGATAGTTACTATATATTGTAAAGGGGTACAATTTCATGTCACGGGTGTTCAAAATGTTGCGTCATCAGCGGATGTCCCTATTATTGGGTGGTCGCGGCGCGGGCGGTTTATTTCACGCATTTTATCTGCCATTATAGATAGACTTCTGCTCATTAACTTTGAATAAATACAATTAAACGCTACTGCCTAATTGCTTTGTCAAATTAATGCTTAATGAGTTGGTCTATTTTAATTGCTTCTCATATACCTAAATCTTGTTAAATTACGGGAGCCATTGCCATTGCGATATTGAAGATGTCAGTCCGTTTTAACAACATTGTGGTTTTTTTTATTTTGTTTCATTTGAATTAATCGTGACGAATTTTCATATTTTTTTATTAGGTATAGGATATACCTTTGGGTGTATAAAGCTCGGTTTTGAATTTCGCCACACAATGACTTTGAACGATGAAGCGATGATTTCCTTTTACGGCTTTCTACCTATTTTCATAATTATGGTTATATAATTTTTATATAGCTAGTACAGTACGAGAAGTATGTAAACATAAATAGCATCTCCTTTATCTACCTACGTGATATAGAAGGCGGAAATATAGTAAAGAAGGCGGTAAGTGCTTCGTATAAAGCCCGGCTCCATTAAGGCCTATCTTTTATAATTTCCCAAATGTAATACTTACAACAAAACGGATCCCCATTATACCAACATTCATTGCTTTGGAGCTGGCCATTTCTCATTAGTTCTGAGTGTAACCTCAGCAGCAGTTGACGTGACTCAATTTACTTATTACTATTGTTTTAATCATCAATGTGATCGTTATATAAGATTTCAATTATATCATTGTTAAAACACTTTAAGAGCGTGAATTGACAGGATATTACCCAAATCATTATTATTTAAGTTCCTTTCGACAATAGTTCTCTATTCGAGGTAAATAAGATAAATACCACATATCTAAATTCCTTTCCTTCCTTGGATAAAAATCATAATATTAAATTCATAATATTATTCTCAATAAAATTCATAATATTATTAAAAAATAAACAATTTGCTATGTACTTATTCATTTAATAAAATCTATATATATTTATAATGAAAATGGATTTTTATGTTTGCCCATCACGCGAAAACTATTGAACGTATCGATATGGGACTATGACCATTCGACGCGGAATGATTATTAATGATAGACTACCTACTTTTTAAATTTAGTAGATTCTGTCCTTTTATTTCTAAAATAAATTAAGTACACGTTTACTCAGCCATTATTGAGTTATTTGTTTTCAAGCGGTTGTTGTTGTTGGTAATAGTAACTCATTTAATTAAAATTTGATTGAATAAACATCAAGTGAGGAAAGTTAGAAGAAAAAGATTATGACAAAGCATTATTGGTGGTGTATGGAAAATTTATGTGCATATGCTGACAAAGTGCTTGGAGAAAAGAATTAGTCGCATGATATAAAATCTTTTATTTTTTATATATAATATAAATCATTTGCGGTATTTTCTTCGGTGTTTAGATTTTTTTCGTTTATTTTAAACTTTAACACATTATTTAGTTCGGTAGCGGTATGAAGTTCCCCAGTAGTAAGTTGGTCAGTAATCATATTATTAGAAGTATTAAAACAGAACATAAATCACTTTTTATTAAAAAAAAAGAAAAGGGAGAGCAAGTGATAAGCAATAAAACTGTAAACCGTACATGGCTTAATATAGAAAAATCTTATTCGCACTAATATTTTAAATGAGAAAGTGTATGTCAATCTTTCACGTCGCACCGAAGCAATATGATTTCTTGAGTGATGATAGATAGACGGCGGGAGCGTCACAAACTTTTTAATATTAATTTAATATTTTCCTATTGTCAACGCGGGCGAAGCCGCGGGTAATAGCTAGTATTATATATTTTATTTTCGTAAATCAACGGTACTTTTTAACATAAGTACTTATTGTTCATATTTTATTAAGAGTACATTATTTATAGTTAACACAATATTGGTGATAAGTAATATTCTATAATATCCTTTAGTAGAATTATTAAAACCTTCCCAAAATTGATTTACAAGGATTTCTAAACACCGAGCCTTATTAGGGGCCTTTCCTTGTCTATAATTCATACATAACAATAATAAAGTTGTAAGTTTCTCTTAAATTTTACTATTAAATTATTTAAAAGCTTAAACTATTCAAGACAAAAATAATAAAATGTTGTAAATTGAAATGTTCTTGTTTAAAGATTTCTAGAAGTGGAAAGAAAGTGTTGGAAAGAAGAAATCTATGAATTAAATAATTATAATCAGGATTACCTGCACCCAAAGGTCTTTTGGGTGCAGGTTTGGGTGCGATAGGTGGAGTAGTAGACGCCCAACGAACCGCCCATGCGTCACGCCCACCTAACTTTAAATGTGTTAAAATAAATTCCTTTGTTATTCATAGATTTTATTAAAATACATACATAATCTTAACCTATAGCATTAATAATTATCTGTACTTTTTTTCTATTCTCAGATACATCATACTTATTCAGGAGTTCCCCAAGGTTCTAATTTAGGGTTCTGGTTATTAAGCCTATTTATAAATTGTATAAAGTCTCACGTATTAAGTTAACTTGGCGTAGTAGCGTTTACTTATTTACTGGTGATTTAAAACTTGCTAAATATATATAAATTTTACTGATTTTAATTTGTCTCTAACGACGTAGGGTAGGAACATAGTAACATATAATAGAAAGAAATAATATTTTATCACATTCACCCTTAAGTCGACGGCATTGTTGTTCTAGAGAAAACAAATGTAGCGACAAAAAAATAATTTTAATACATTTTCATAATATCAACAGTATTATAAATAAATTTTCTAAACAGTAAGTTATTTTGAAATGCAATCACAAGAATTATTCTTTTTAACGCTTACGTGCGTAATATTCCTAAATATTATACCTAATACGTTTTGGTTCCATCAATATAAGTGATGTGCATAGATTAAGAATAAGTACAAGGAATTAAGAAAAGATTTCTTTCTTTTCTGATAGTAGGTATATCGGTAGTAGGTATATATATACATAAATTAATTCCACACTTGAACATTTGAGTACTTTAATATGGGGGACTTGTCAACCCATAGACAAATGCCTTTCCACTTTAAATTTCTAATAAGGGAATAGGACTGTCCATATCGGAAATACTTGTAAATTTTGTTCTTTTTTTTCCTAAGCTGGGGCTGGATTGGCTGCTAAGCCACTGCCTGAACGAATATGAAACAGCTGTTTGCCATGTTACAATTTTATAAGATATTTAACATGGTTTGTGGACAGGTACACGTTTTTGCTAATAGTCTAAAAGAATATAATAAGAATATCAGTCAATGTGACAATAATATAACCATTTTTACCCCATTTCAATTAGCCCCATTACATTTTTACCTTTGTCAATGTTATAAAATAAACTAAGCTATTATTTTGTATAAAGTTACGATTTTCCTACTTGAAAGTTATTCTAATATACATGATGTGGTTGATGATGATTAAATGTTGTTCGTTTTTTATTTGTACCTATTTAAGTTTAAATGTATGAATTTATTTAAATGGTCATGAGCTTAGTAGAACAACGTCTGAGGGAAATCACGATTGGTTGTGGGTTTAATTTTCATTTGGAAGATTAATTATATTAAAATTATTACGCATTGCCTCAATTTGGGGAAAAGTGGGGAACGGAAATGTTGAAACAGAATGGAGTGTCTTAACACTAGGTTCTCTGGTTTCCTCTGCCTACCCCGCTATATGCGGAATACAGCGTGAAGTAAAAAAAAAATATTATCATTTCTCTACTCTGGTAAGATAAAGCATGGCGTTGAGTTAAGCCTCTACCTCAACACGCAATGTTGAATGGAATCCAGGCGAAATTGGAGAACGGAAACACTAGGTGCTTTCTGATTGACCTTGCTATGCGAGAATAAGCGTGAAGATATAAAATATATTTGAGTGTACAAATTAATATAACAACTACTGTGAGTCCAATGAAAAAAAGGAGCACATTTTTGTTAAATTCCACCTAAACTATAATGTGACTCAGTATAAATATTCATTTATATTATAAAATAGTATTCTACCAAATATCTTTCTATGCTTTATCAAAAACGCAATTAAGTTCTTATTAGCAGGGAACTACATACATATTCATTGAATCTAAGAAAGAATCTAGTGACACTATTGTCATAGATACTCATTTGGTATTCCGCATTTTCATGGATTAGGTAAACCACCCACAACTATACTATGTAAATAAGGAAGATAAAACAATAATACATCATTAAGTAATTAGAAAATAGAAATAATATTATTTAGAATAATTATAGAAAATTGAAAACATTATCGTGACATAATAACATAAACTAGTAAGTAATAAATAGATATATCTGAAGTTTAAAGAAATGTAAGACATAAAGATGTCTTATATAAAAATATAAGAGTATATTTTTTAATTTTGTTTTAATAAAGACGATTTTATTTTGAATCTGAATACAAATTAAATTCTCTAGCTATTAAGTAAATTTTCCCCTCACTTTTGCACACAGGTCCATATCACGTTCCTTACTTTTCCGTTAGATGTCAGCGTGAAGCAACTTATGAAACTTTTGTTGAAATGAACCCGAATCGTAGTTATTTCCTCTACTAAGCGATAGAGTGCGCTGTTAATTTTACTTTTGTTAAACACATTCAATTATCTATATCTATATAATATAGGTAAAATATTATGAAATATCCGATTTTTAAACAATAATTCGAAAAATATACATATTATAAAAATATATACATTCGTTGATGTAAGAGTATAAAATTTATTTAAGACGTAGATTAAAGCTAGGCGAGCTAGGTAAGTACACGAGTATAGGATGGCGGTAAGACCGGCGAGATGAAGGAGCTTCCGATATAATCAGTGCCGCTTTGCGACACCTTGCCGCCGCGGCCACGCGCCTTACATCTCAGCAATGATAAAATAAACTGTTCATCTCACATTTCATCTCTACGCAAATCTATTACAGAAGTTTACTATGCTATGTTCAACTAGTTCGTTATAATTGACAGTTATGCGGAACCCGGCCGGCACGACCTCTTAGTTCCCACGCCTCAATGTAGCTTTCTCTAGCGCAGACGACCCGGTGAGGCGTCATTATTAACGCCTAATGCGCTCTATCATTTCTTTGTTTACTGTATGTTCACTGACCAGTGAGATAAAATCCACCGGCCACTGCTTATCAAGTGACTTGTCATTTATAAAAATAATGTACCGTAGGCAAACAATTGATCATTCAAGCTGAAAATCGGTATCTACTGCAATTTCACGCCATTAACTACATTATTTACAAGTCCCAGCGTATAAATTTTGCGGCGCTTAACATTTTTTCATTGCGAGATATTAATATTCCACCTAGTGAAGAATAGAAGATGTTCTTTCACGATGCTTCATCAAATGTCTAGGACAGAAGGAAATTATGCTTGGATGGTCAAAACATTGCGGAGTCGTGGGTTTGATTCCACTTGGAACATACTATTCTTTAATTAATTTCGCTATGTATATGAAAAGCTATAGGAACATTTTAAGAAAAGTTTCTTTAAACTCATGACGTGTTGAGATACATCTTAAATGCACTGTCCTAAAAGTCCTTAACTTGTATTTTTCATTATAATATTATTTCTCGGATATCAAGTTTGATTATATCTAAATGAAACTCGACAAGTTTTCAGGTTTGGGAGTTCTAGTATCTCTGTCCATGCATAAGTTAGGTGCATCTGTTTCAAGTGTTGACGCAATATCGGAGCCTCCCTTGGGTACTAACTTCTTGTCCGGTAGACGGATTGGTGGCTTAAGGTTTTCTACGAAAACAAACTTAGTGGGGTATATGATAAATTATATTATAAGCAATTTTTTTTATATTTCTTTGCAAACCAATTCTAAAAAATATTGGCATTGGACTGGGTAATAAAAATTCAAAAATATTTTAATATCATGCTTAAATACTTAATTATCTGTGGGAGGTTTGTTATTGCCACCTTAAGAGACCTTGTACCGCCCTAAACCGCCTCATTATTATCTTCCGACGATCTCAAAACATCGAACACATGAATGCCCGAGGCCCATTCATTCGCCACAATTCACCATTGAAACAATAAGCGTACCCTTCGCCTGGCTAAAAGACTACAAAACGTTGAAAAAAGCTTATAATATACGTACTTCTTGGGAACCCTTTAATATCGGCATAGGCAATCGAATGCTTAAAACACTGCAATCGAATATGAGTCGGTGGCGGGCGACGGGTGAATAGCGGTGCACAATGCTGGCTGGAGGCGCGGGCCACGCCGGGCGAGCGGTGTCGTATGTCGCGTCGCCCACGCCATAACGCACCGCGCCGACACACGATATCGCCTTTTTATTCCATAATTTCTATACAATAAGAACGCTGCAAAGGCGTAGGGCGAAGACAATACGCCCGGAGGCAAAAACCGCTCGGAAACCCTTTATATTCAATTTATTGTCTCAAAATGAAATCGGGTGCAAATTAAAATAAGTATAGAAATGTATAACCGACGAGTACATTACATCAAATCAAAGCTTACCAAGAATATTCTACAATTTTATTAGTATTCCGAGTGATTTAATAAACAAAAACATCATTTAATTTAAAAAATATAATTAAATATGGCTTTAAGAATGTTGGTACCCCCATCTACAATACGTTACGCTGTATTTATATTGGCGAGGTAGAAATAAATTCTTACATGGATCGACATATAACCAACTTAATGTGTATTCCTGGTAATCTGATCCACTTTGTGAAGTTTTAATTCCCGGAGAAAGCACGAGCTCGTATAAGCTGAAGTCCAGTGCTAACACCAATATAGCACATAAAAAGGTTGCGGATCGCTCGCTTTTCCATCCACCGATTGGCTAGGCGGCGCCCGCTGCTCCCCAGGGTCCTATACGAGAAGCGAAATGGGCCCCAGAACACCCATAAGAGAGCGACCCCGCCCGCCACGGCCGAATAATTAGGGCTCTTTGTTTAGATAGCGGCAATTTTATTTGGGAGAGAACGGGCGCTTGGGACATCTTCGGCCATTCCAACCGCCCGATATTAATAAGAAACGTGTGTACCCCGCTATAGGTCGACTAAGTGTGATTCAGATTTCATATTGCTTAAAAATAAGGCTCACTCAAAGCACAATACCCACAACAAATATTACTTATGTAATATGCTGGTTAAAGTTGCTATGACATAAATTACAAAACGAAAACCACAAGTTCATAGAAAAGAAAGGGGAAACGTGACACCGAAACTCGCCAAGCAATATGATATAAATAATGCATCCAGCGAAATTGGGATTTTGATTTGTTTTACTTCTAAACTTTTATTTGTCTTTGGAGAAAACGGAGCTACCAAATATAATGCTATTGTCTATTTCAAACAAAGAAATCAGGTGCTAAGTTTTAGCTATAAATTTCATCCAGGAGGATGATTTCCTATATAAAAAAATCGAAAATGTTAAAAAAATCGAAAAAACATTTGACCGTTATTGATAGCCAAAGTTTTGCTATAATTGCAATCTAAGCTAAATAATTTAAATATAGAATACACCACAGAACAATACATATTTTAAAGACAACTGCTGAAGAACTGATGTACCTTGAAATGCTCGAGTACGATACTCGCCGCTCCGCGGGGGCCCCGACCAGCCTTTGTCTCGACCCCGCAAACTTGCCATAAATGTTAATATGGGATCTCACATTTGAATATCTATTTCTTCGCGAAGTTGGTTCGTTAACGTGGCCTTGAATTTTAAATTTTATCGCCGCGCTGGGATTGCCGCAGATGAGGTGCGTTCCTACGTGATCTCCCCGAGAAAATAACTGAGGAAAACTTCTTTGTTTGCCTTTATTTTATTAGATATATGAACAGTCGTTTCACTAAAACTTTATTATTAAACAACTAGACCCTTTAGTATAATACTTATTTGTAAACCATGATAATATCTTGGTTCACTAATATTATGATCCTTAACGGTACATATAGTAAATTTGCTTACGTAGTAGGTATTCAATACGCTTGCACAAGGAAATAACAATATGAACAATTTAAATTGATCTATAATCTAAAGAGGTTGAAAGTAAAAGCTAATATTGTCACATCATTTATGTTCTATGTATTACATAAAACGTATTCTTATTATTAATAAACTTTACATATTTTAGCTGGAACATTGGGTCTGCTTGACCCGTCAATGTCGTAGTACCAGCACCGGCTCAGTGACGATCGGAAAGTTTAGCGAACATTTTAATGCGCCTCCACCACTTCCACCCTGTCTGACCCTCAATTATTGAAAATGCATTTCTGTCCGCGCCCTGCGCCCGTTGCACCGCGCCACATCGCAAATGCACATTTTAAACTGCACCTGATTGCAAAGCCGTGTTACCATTCAGGTTAATAAAAGTCGTTCTGCTGCGTTATTTTAGTCGATCACATAATAATTTATTCTTATCTATTTAAAAAACTAAGCTTTTTTAGTCTATTAAACACTTATTAATAAATGCCAAATATTAGGGCATTTGTACCAATTAATTATGCATATATATAGTTTTTGGCAAATCTTAACCCTTATGATTAACTAGATCTCTAACATATTAAATTATTCCTCTGTAATATTGTTATTTATTGTTAAAACAAAAACCGGTGTTTTATAAGATTTATTTTGATATTATATAAATAAGTATTGTATTTGTATTAAAATAAATATTTCGCTTATAAATATTGTAATAGTGTGACAAAAGTGTTTGTATGTAGCGTCAACTAGCTACGACTAATTAAGATCACATGCGAATGTCTGGATAAGTGCTGCGCCCCGGCCATCGCGTACTAAGTGATGAACGTTGTACAACAATTTGAAGCGTCCGTTTTAATTGTAAGTTCTGGACGGTCGCGGAGCCCGCCGCCCGCAATGCAATTTTAGCTTTGAATTTTCCAACAGTTAACTGTTTAGTCGTTTTTATATTACGTATATATTAAATTTAAATAAGAGTATCTTTTTTTTATTACATGCTTATAATTTATTAGTATTCCTTAACCTCGTTAAATTGTTTTGTTTACACAAAAAAAAAAACACTTTAAAATTATTATGGTCCTACAATTATAACTATTTTTAAGTTGTTTATACATTTTTTTAGAAGTTATAGATAATAATATCTAATAATGTTATACGTGTAACTACCGAAAATTCTGTTTACACAAATTTAACATTTTATAAACTTCATATAAAATGTAATTTTATATTATAAAATAGCAACTCCATTATAAGGTCACGCTTTTATGAACCAGAATGGAACACTTGTATAAACTGCGTGTTAGTCGTGTCTCGTTTTAGTGTCGTCGGGAGAGAAACTACGATTCCTCCGAGCAGGAATATCTGCTCCTCAAGTTTATGTTCATTTTATCTTTTCGGCAGTATTGCGAAGCGGGGACTCGGCAAGGACTCTCCAGGGCTCCGTTAACACCGCGGCCTGTCCTGCCGCCTTCGCCTTACATTATACACTTCCCACTATTCAAATATTAACATGAATTTAGGTTATTTTTTTATATTTATGTACTAAGTATAAAATAATAAGGATCATACTTTTTATGGTAAACAAAGGCCTTGAAAGTAAAAATATTGTCTATCACTTTACATTGACAGAAAAATTATACCAATATCTAAGTATATTTATTAAATACTAATTGCTGCCCACAACTTCGCTTGCGCGGACGTTATGCTCCTTATCAACATACTATTTCCGTTTACCTCAGTGGGTTGTTGCCTTCAAAATGCTTTACCATAATTTTACAACAAGTACCTATTATTTTATGTTTTCTGATTATTAATATTACATGCAGCTTCCCTCGCGCGGTCAATTAGAGTCCATACTATACAATATAAGGGAAAGTTGGACGAGATGATCCACTTAAGGGAAAATACTCGTAGCTTACACAATATTATAATTATTATGGATTTGAAAGTCATCAATTATAGTTTATTTGACCACCTGTTGGCATACTAATAATAAGTCAGATGCCTGTTTTTTTTTAAAAGTCAATTGTATCTAGAGTCCTGCCACAGACCTAATAGCTATACTATAAAAAAAGTTTCATTTAAATCTGTTCAGTCATTTAGATAAAATTTTTATCGATCTTTTATTTGTGGTCTATATTTCTTTTCATCTTCTTAAAGTATTTTTTCGTAAGTATATTGAAACGCAAGATATGCCTACTATCAATTGTTAATTTTTTTTACTAATCTTATTCTGAAATTTACCATTAGCTTAAAAAAATTGTACAAAGCATACCACGCTTTTAAAACAGTAACGTTTATAAGTTTATTTTATTACAAAAATTAATTCTGTCGTCATACGTGTGGCCTTATAATTTCATCTTACACTTGAAACGCCATATAAAAAGATTATATTAAACAATATCTGCATAATATGGCTGGAGACCGAATGAACTTGACTTTTTCTCCTCTCTTATTGAGGATCTTTTAGGAATAAGTACCAGTGGCGAGGCGTCCATATAACACGGTTCCCACCGGCTTGCCTTAATTTTTAAAATACAAGTATGACACCAAAAAAAAGAAGAAATCGCCTCAAAAGTATGGAGCTCAAAAAACAAGGTCAAGAAAAGTGTGAGAGATAAAAAATACCTTTACATCCTACACCGGCATCCGTAAATATACCGGCTTCTCAAAAAAATATTGGCTTCCCTAAATATATGTACTAATTTCCCTAAATTTAAACCGGCTTCTCTAAATTTACCGGCTTGCCTAACTAAAATTTTCACCCCTCGCCACTGATAGCTACTATACTTTGATGTGCATTATAATTATACATATTTGTATAATGACCTATAAGTTTTCCGCAAAATTATTCTCCTATACTTAAGGATATTAGTTTTTATTTATACTTTGCTTAATCTAATTCTTACCTGAATCAAAACTATCCATACTTTCTGTCTTGACATCTGGAATAAAAATCATATGTTAGTTTAATCTTAAATGTAAAATTCGAAAGAATTAATTAATAATAAATATATTATATTTCTATTTGAAAACAAGCTTAAAGCTTTATATGGCTTAATCCATATAATTTAGTAAGTACGTTTGGTAATAATGAAATCTTATTTACTACATTATTAGAAAAAATATGAAACTAGCGTGAAAAGTATCTAATCAGTTATCAAGAATTGAATGTGTATTTCATTATATTGTAATTTGATACATACACGTATCAAAATCTTATCTCTCACATTAAATAGTACTTATAATCGAAATACCAGGCAGGACAAGTAAGTGAGTTATAGAGTGTATCGTGAAAGTGTGGAGATCCTAGGTGCGGTGAGATCGCCTGCGGCTGGGCCCTCTAATCCACTTGCGCGCCATTTGCCACACAGAGGCAATTTTACCCTTGTTTTAAATTCTCTATTCGAATAGGTGATCCTGTTAAAAGTTTTACTAATCTTATTTTGATATAAAGATAGTACTTTTTCTTTATAAGTATATTAAACGTGATTACATTGCGTATCTACACCAGTGGGTATATTTTTTTATTATATTTATTCAATAATCAAAATATACATGGAGAAATTATATTTATAAACCACGATTTAAGATATAGTTGTAAAACTCAGACAGTAACAATATAATAGAAGGCAAACACGAAAGCCATGCAAAATTGATGACAGTGGGTGAGCAGCGCCTCAAAGCCGCGATTGGATCTCGTGAATTAGTAACCCCGTGACAACCTTGCCAGATATTAATCTGCGTGAGTGTTACTCGCAGCTGGTCCATATGTCTGATTATATATAGGCTTATAAATTAATATGTAAATATTGATCTAGATTTTTAATCATAAAATATCTTATCTAAAAAAAAATATGTTATCGAAAAAGGTTTACGCTTTTTCCTAAAGATAGGTAGAGCGAAACTAGTGTTGAAACACATCGCTCTCCGCTTTCCACCTGATTCTAAACTATTTATCAATAAATTAATAAATAATTTTATATTAATTATAGATATCACTGAAAAATAAAGCTTTTTAGACAGATATAAATTTATATTGCTAATCCGAAAAATCCAAGAAAAATGTAAAAATTAAAAAGTAAATATATTATTATATATATATATTTATATATTATGGCACAAAGAATAATCTCCGGACAGGTGTTTAAATTATTATGATTATGAATTACATAAATTACATTTTAGTGGTTCTTTATTTAATAAGCAGGGGAACGGCGGGTACCCCCGTGCGGCGGGATACTCCAATTTCTAAGCAACTAAATACTTTGCTTAGACAAAGAGTTATCTTAAAGATACCTTTTCTAGAGTAGAAACAAATGTTGTTTGGTCGCGGTATAGACGCTAAGTATATAAGTTTTCAGAGAATTTTTTATTTTCGTCTAAAAAAATCATCGCTCTTGTCAAATTTCATCGGTGGTCATTAAGTCCAATAAGTTAATTTTTATACTTGTCTGCTATTCAGGATTTTCGTTAATTATATTTAAAGATTGTAATAGTATTTATAACAATTCGTGTACATTTGGAGTACTGTGCTTAAAAATGTTGCACATAACGGGCGGGTAGCCCCGCACACTGCGTTGTCGGGTACCCCTGGACACGGTTCTTACTCTTTTTTGATCTGCAATTTAATGTCATTTTGCTTATTTATTGAAGATACTTCATCTACAGTACCATCACCACATACTTAAGGTACCACAGTATCTTAAGTATATTAGGTATGTCTGCAACTATAGTAATAATATAGGTGAAATACCTATGTTGTTATTATCGTTGCAGAAATACTAAGATATTATGGCAAAATTCATAGGGAGAACCAGTTAAAGAGAAAAATAAGAGGGAAATCATATAACAGAGACATTTACAAGCAAAATTACTATTATTGAATAAAAGTTTTCAGCGAGACAAGTGACAGAGAGATATGATGTACCACCAAGTTTACTTTACGATTGACTGCGGGAGTTCAAGAAATCGAGATAATAACATCTTCACCATATAAAAAAGTGAAGGAACAACAGAAGAAAAAATAAATAAGAATTCAAGACAACAACATGCAGAGTTAAAAAGGTTTTAAAAGCAAATGAAAATATCCAAAATCTTTCTTAGAGAAAAAGAGACTGCATGGATTGTTCGTGAAGAAATATTTGATGAAACTCTGAATGCCTTATCAGAAATACCAATACTGTGCCTGTGAAGACTGCGTTCTTCGAATATTTGCTTACTGTGATATTTGCAAGGCGAAAAACGGTTGGGCCATCATTGAATAAAGTGTCCGGGGCTACCCGAGGCTTTTTTGAAGACAAAAAACTAGACCTTATTATAAACAGTATATTTTCTTGAAAAAATGTGATATAATTTGTTGAACTGTTGTTCAATGTTTGATTAATATAAATAAAGAAATTCCTAATTTAATATTAAATGTGAAATAACACAGAAATATTCTGTATATTTATTTATATTTTTTAGTTTCATTTAAGTGTCCGGGTCTGCCTACCTACCTGCACTGCGTCTGACTTTAAAAGTGATTTGCTGTGGGTTCGATTCCCACTCGAAAGGAAGATTATATTTAAATTATTCATTTCCCCGCTTTAGCAAGACAAAGCGCGGTGTTGAGCTCCGCCACTTAACACACAACGTTTCGAATTCGGGCGAAAAGCGGTGAATAGAGTGCCTTGACACTAAGTTTCTCTTTGACTACCCTGCTTTTCGGGATGAAGCATAAAGTAAGATAGATGGGTTAATATATTATGCAATACTGGAATCTTAATTTGTACATAACATAATAAACCAGTTCATATTTTCATCGTTTATTTTTAAAAGGTAAATATACCTTATATTCGAACATATATTTAGAAGTCTAGTTGGATATATTTTACATCAATTGCAAGAAAGGAAAAGGATCGATATAAGTACTTAAATACAATATTTAGAACATCTGCTTCTTAGAAGGAGGAAATTTCAAATTAAAATAGAGTACTTAGCGTGCATAGCGTTGTGAATATTATAATATGCAGTTTCTCTTACAGTGTAGGTATATTGCATAAAAATATAGAAAATATAACAAAGCTACGGTATCACACTCATAACGTAGCAGGTGCGCGTCACCGGGAGTGAAGATATTAAATACATCCCGAGTGGCGCGGCCGACGGAGGCTCTAAGGCTGCTAGATTTCCCGCGAGGGCACGTTAATTTTCTGCCGCCTTGAGCATACTGCCCCCAGGGGGCGCTACCTTTCACGGAGCCATTCAGTCTAAGGTGTTATTCCCTAGCACTGATGGTTGCAATATTTTAACAACCTTTTAATCCGTGTCTTATGATAACAATGTTACGATAGCCAAATTTTAAATAGTTAAAAATTATGAACAAATTGGTCCCTAGCAGAAATAATTTATTTCCCCACATATAATGTAGATTTACGATTTAGACGTGTTTTCTTCTGAATCTGAGCTGAAAAATATTTATTTTTTGTAAGACTTTGTTAAACTGAATATGAATGAATGAAATCGTGAAATAAAATCGTGAATGTTATAATTAGTCTATAAGATTCATAAAAAATTATAACGCATTAAACTCTTCCATGAACATTTACAGATAACGCACATCCGAAACTGCTGGGAGTAATAGGTGAAATTAAACGTGTAGTTTGGAAACCATAGGGGAGCACGATGGACTAAGAATTTCATAAACTCCTGCAAGAACGAAAATTTGAGGTTTTGTGCAATCAAAACGAAAAAAAATAAATATGCGAAAAGTATGGAAAAATAAGTAAGTAACCCACACAAAATAAGTTGTAGTGGACGGTTAATTTCATAGTAAGTAAATTATATAACACTGTCAGATATATATTCTAAAATAACGGGTATTTGCTTTATAATTATATTTTTTAGCTTTAAAGCGTATATTTATCGATACAAACCACGTGACAAATGTTGATACATTGTATAAAAATTCAAAAGTGTACATGCAAAATAAATATCATTAAAAGTTTTTCTCTCAATTGTTGTTCTCCGATGTTTTGTAATTACGTAGTACACGTGCAGAGATCATTTTTTAAGAATGTTATTTACTGATAAATAAATAAGATAAATAAGAGAAAATCCTAACATCTTCAAGCTCAGCTTACAAATATAAACGGTGCGTCTTGGGTAGTAAATCCTAACATTGGTCTATCAAATTATATGTTAAATTAATAATTTATAACTAAATACGTCATAATGATTGGTAGTAAATATACTTTTTTTTTGTAGCTTCAGATTTTTCCCGCATAGGAGCCAAAGAAAACCTAGTATCAAGACATATTGTTCTCCGCTTTTTTACCGATTTCGAGATACTTGCGTATTGCTTGCGTATATAATCGCCGAGTGAATCGAACCCATAACTATCGCCTTTACCGTCAGACGCTGTCCGACAAAGACACGATGGCCCCTTTACATTTCATATAACATTCGAATATACTAACAGACTCAAATTTAAGACACTACAATTGCTCAGCGAAAGTGAAAATTCATTAACAAAAATCCGTCTATTGTACTGAAGCACCATCGTATTAGATTCTGTCCATCAAAATATTCGTGAATAAGAGTATGCAATGAGAAACCCGTGAGACTCGATGGCAATCACTTCAAGCCCCGGGAGGCTGCATTAATCATGAGTTGCACCAAAGCCACTGCAAACCGACATTTCATATCATTACTAAAACATTTTAAATTTCTAAGTTAACAAGAATTTAATTTATATTTTAATAAATATATTTGAGTATTATCTACCAAAAATAGGATACTGGGTAGCACTAGTATAGTACGCACAATATAGCACAAGCCCGGGAGAACGAACAGCAATCAGTGTGTTCCCCATGAGGCTACATTAATCACGAATTGCACCGCAGCTGACGCATAATGACCTATATACGAAATTTTCATATGTAAATTACTTAATAAGGTATGCGCTATTACAATTAGCTAATTACTACTTTTTTACAAAAAAAGCTACACTGTGTTATAACATAGTATATTATAGTTATATAGTTTTTTGAATATTATTAAATATTAATATTTTATTAAATTATTTTATTCATACATTCATTCATATATTTAAAAAAGTGGTTATTAAATAACCTCTTTTTGTTAAAAACTAAGACTTCTTTCTTTCTTCAAATGAAATATTTGTATAGATACGAAATACAGTGAATAAAATACAAGATGTCTCAATTCAACATTATATTAATGTACCTATAAGCGAAATTATTTTATAAAAGCTAACAAGTCCAGTGAAGTAGAAGGTACTTTCTAGACAATATCATTTAGTGTAAATATCATGGGAATAGGTTCCTTTTTCCACGTTTCCAAGCATTTCTGTTAGCTAATACGTATGATGGATGTGTGAGTGTTTTGCGAATGTGTGTACGGGTCGGGAATCCCCACGGGACGGAAGGAAGTGTGGCCAAAGCGACGCCACCTGGGACCGAAGAGGGGGATGATAACCTAGTAAAAAGCAACCTTAACATAAGACCAGTCAATTAATATTGAATTTTATCAGATAGAAAGCGTCTATCTAGAAGTTTAAAGGTTCACTTCAAAACTAATACAAAACATAATTCTATGAATGTTATTTATATTTGGTACCGTTTTAATAGAGTGTTTCTATGAGACAGATACTATTTGTTCTATTCAAATATTACATAATGTTACAATAGAGGCACTAAATCCCTACAGTAAACAAACACTTTTAGTAATTAAGCATTGGCAGTGCGGCTCAGGTCGCGGGTCATCCCCAACGGCTGCTGATAATATCTAAATGCCTAATGGCTGCTGGGCCTGTGACGAATGTATCGCCCCCCGCCGCCTCTCTACTATGTGATAATTCCGAACGCTGCGGCCGCGCCACCTGGGATCTACCAGGGACGTACTCCAATTTATACTAGATTAAACAGATTAACTATAAAGATAGTGATATAAGTATATTCATATTTAAATATGTAAATATTTTGCACAACCACTTTTGTAATTTGTGCTAAGTATAGTAAATTATATTTTATTTTAAGTCTAAAAGAAAATCAATTTCAATATATAGGTAAGTAATAAGTATATAGGCAAAACATAAAAATAATAGTCTATATTTTAGAATAGGTACTTATAAGAAGGTTATAAAATATTAAAGACATTATTTGTACAAAAATTTTAGTGTATTTTGAAATATTTTTTTAAATAGCTGTAGTAAATAATGATTTATCCTTCTAATAAATAACTTTTACTCTTAGTAAGTTTCTTACAATGATGCTGAACTTACACAATAATATATCTATATATCACAAAATGTCAGGCATGTTCCCGAACAATTCAGGTTTGTCGACTTAGTAGAGAAGTATGCGGCGCGGTGTCGGAGGACAAGCGCCTCACGCCAAATGGAATTCCAAATGCACCCCCGCCGGCCAACCAACATCGGCATTTAATTAGCCACGTGCCAACTGGAGGCGAACCTTTGCTCTGCTAACATTATTCGCATTATTGCTTCGACTAAGTTGTCAGAATAACTTATGGATGTTTAGCATTGACAAACTATTTTCAAAATGCTATGTAGAATGCAATAGTATTTATGACTTCCCTTTATTCTAACATTTTATCAAGCTAAAAAATAAGCCTCTTCGAGTACAGTCCCTACAGCAAAATCCCTTGGGAGCGAGCCCACGCGCCCAACTTCGGGCTCAGCGGCGCCGGCTACCCTCATCCCCCTCCCGTTACCCCCGCGGAGAATACATTTGCGCACCACCACTCGTGTTGGTCTAACAACGGGACTGCGACGAGAATCCGCTACAGAAAAATTACTCATTTTCCGACTATAACGACTACCATACCATCTCAGCCTTTGTCTGTAAACAATTGAAGATTCAAAACTTAAGGTAGCATAGGCACTGCTGTCGAGTTTACAGCAGAATGAACAATGAGTAATTCACTTATACGGGTAGCATAGATGGATATTTGTCATCCTTTTTATAATTTAACTGCGCAATTGTTCGCAGACGCGTATTATTTTGGTGAGATTTGATATTTGTATAGTACCTTAACTTATAGGTATACAAATGCGCATAATAAGTAAAATATTCCTTTATAATAAATATAACTGGAAAACTCCTCTGTTTCAAATTTTAATGAACATAGTGTTAGTCCAAATAATAAAAAAATTGACCTTACAAGAACTAACTTTATAAGAACGAAAAAGTTCATAATCAAGGAAGTATAATATTATTATTATAACGTCCATGAAAGATGTACTCAAAAACTCCAAGAGTCGTAAAAGATAAAGTGGAGGTGGCGGGTTGATGATAGGCCTCTGTGGTCAATTTATTTATAATCTCGGGTTCAGAATTGACTACGAATTAGCATGTAAATATTTGAGGTCCAAGGAGTTTGGTGGAGATTTATCGCAAATGGCTGGAGATAAGCGGGGACAGGGTCGTAAAGCAGCGAGCGGGCGGCGACGCGAGCCGCGAGGCTGCCATCGCCGCAGCACACCCTTTGACGAAGTTGTAAAAAGGGCGTTAAACCGCAGTAAAAACGCATCGTGAACGTCATAGCTTAGAATATCACTTGGGAAAAACTTCTTATTATAGTGACCTTATGAATTTCAATGAAGCTGCCGTTGAAATAAGTAACCCAAACTCGGTAACTACATCATTAAATTTTGACGTCTCTATAAATTATACGTAAATTTTAATTTATTTTATAACTCCAAGTAATTTTTGTGTGTTTTAATGCATATTCTTCATTTTAAAATATAAGGAATAAGAACAAAAATATAATAAAAGATGACCCGATTGAAAGTTTTGCGTAATGAAACAATAGAAATGCATATAATACACATACATACATACTTCCAGAATTTGAGGACAATCCCATCATGTCTACTAAGTACAATGATATTCATATATTTCATGAATATATTATTATCGGTTCCATTCCTGTTCCTATTACAAATAATTATTAAGAAATATTGTTAAAAAATTAAAAAATATGTTTTACCAGCAACATCTTCTGGTTCATATTGATCAGTGGTCTTCTGAGGACTTCCCGTTACATCGCCCTCTATAACAAAGAGAAACATGATACGTATTTAAAATCATTTTTTAAATAATTATAAAATACATATTATATTTTACAAAATAGCACATACAGTTTTTTCATGTTAAGTGAGACATTTAAAATAACAATTTGAAAAAAGAAATGCAAAGTAGTAGGAACGCCCTTAAAATTATATTCTCGATAGCCTAGTCGTTCCGACAAGTATATTAAATTTTCAAAAATATTAGATTATTAAATTTTATAGTTTGATGATTTGTCTAGTTGTAACTTTAAAATTACTTGCTATTTGTATTATTTTTTAATATATCTATACATAAATGACGAGAATAATTTTGTAATTTTAACACTTTAAAACAAGTTTAGTTTAAGATATACATAAAAATATACAATTATTAAAAATTAAAAATTAAATACAAAGGAAATATTAAATCTAGATCAAATAGACATTTAAATTTTAACCCTTTTTATAATATAGTGTGAAATACACTGTATATACATTGAATAATTCAATACACAGTAGGTATATTGCACATTAACAAACACTTTTGCAACATGCTAAGGGCTCTAGGGAGAGAATATGCAGATGAGTATGATAATAGAAGTGCGTTGAACTCCACAGATACCGAGTTGTTTTCTCTCCCTTCCTTTAGTCAATCTACTTGACAACCAATGTGTAATGTGTCTTTAAGCGTGTGACAGGAAGTTTCAAACAAATACGCCCTTTTAAGCACTTAATATCGCTCACGTACATATTATATCTTCTTGATAACATCACATAATCTAAAATATAATTTTACTTATTAAAAAAAGAAAGAATTATTCCAAGAAATATATTTTGTAAGCATTTCAAATAAATCATATTTTATTTATTTATATATTATTAAAATTTTTGATTAATAAATATTAATTGATTTGAAATGGGTGATGATGAGTACTTAAAAGACACATTTAATAACTGTCGCAAATATGTCACAAAATAAGACATTTGGTATGCATATCTTCATGCAATTTTAAATAATATTCATAATACTGTGACGATAATGGTATTGACTTGTGTTTAGGTATGTGTCAGTGATAATGTCATTTTCTCTTGTCTTAAATAAAGACTAAAACAATTTATTATATTACATATTGAAGTATGTGAGCATCGGCAAAGATTACCTAATAAAAGACCTAATAAAAATGAACAACCTAAATAATAATGCAGTGCATAGCATATATTGTTAGGTAAGAGGCGGATACACGTAACGTTTTATCACTTTAACCATAGTCGTAACCCAGTATGAGTAGACGCGAGTGACTAATCTGACGATAAATGACCTCGCATGGGTCGACCACTGAATAGTGTGTAGCCGCGAATGCATCTGACAGGTGACTAAGTGCTGGGTGCAGACGCCACCGCAGCGTCGGCTCAATCAATCTCCATTGAATTACTGCAACGACTAAAGCGCTGCGTTTATAATCACACGCAACCCTTCTAAATAACATCTAAAGTTGATGGCTGAGTTAAGTTAACAATATCTTCATCTTATTTTTATGGAAGACTAGAATTCTTTAATTAAAGCTTAGGTACTCTTTTACAGTTATACTACTTTAAGCAACTCTAAATAAAGGTGGCGATAATATAATTTTGATCGCACGGAAATATAATTTTGATCAGGCAAAAACTCATCGTACTTTTATACGAGAAAAAATTATAAGAGTATAATTAAAAAAATATAATATTTACTATACTTTAGCGAACACCAAATAAATCTTCTAAATTAATAGCATGAATGTAAATTCATAGTTCAATTTATGGTCCATCAAAAACAGTGGGAACAAATCATTCTAGATGACTTTTATTGACGACTCAATGAAGTTCTGTTCGCACGGCAGTAGAGGCAACGCAACTATCTGTCATCTGCAAATCGGCGTGCACCCACTGCAGCCGAACCTTCGCTCGTACGTCATCCCTTATCCGTAGTCGTGTGTCAGTGTCACCCGCCTTCATGCTTTACGATGGCTTTAACCACGTATGCAAATTTCCTATTCACATTAATGAGTAGGTTAGATAATAACAAAATCGTTTTCTTTGACACAATTGCAATTGCTTACACTAGTATTAAAAATTCTTCACAAAGTGTATGCTTAAAAGTTTTCTATTTTTTATAAATTAGGTTAAATTGAATTAATCTTAAACCAGAAGTCAATCTATTGTATATTCGTAGTTATTACTTACATTATAATTCTTTGCAAATATTATTTTTGTCGAGAGTCAATAGTTAAATATAATAGTTTAGTTAAATCGGTATTTATACTCGTAGTGCTAATTGTATTAATAATAATACTAATAATGTTAATGCCGAAAAGTGTTAGAATTATTTCGAATTTTATTGCGAAACCTTTTCATTTTATTGTAGTAGAAAAAATAGGGCACTTTTAAAGTACAAAACCAAAAAGAAAAAACTCACAAGATATGTGAGTCCGTCCTGTCGATTTCGCATGCTCCACGTAAAAATACCCAGATAGACAAGTAGACTTCTTTTGGCGCTTGTTTTAGCTAGGATATTTAACTGTAATATCAATGAATACATATAATGAAAGTACTTTTTTATTCGTCCGTTAGGTCAAAATTTACGTTTTTTTTTTTTATTTTACTCTTATAAGCATCACTTATACCACCCGCCAATAACAAAATAATTGCTACTACTAGTATACTATACTGTGTTTAAGTATCTCTGCTATAATAAAACGCTAAAAAAGTGTGTCTATACATTGAATATATTTATTTTTATAATTAGAGGTGAATGAAAAAAACAGTAGTATAAATATAAGATTTTTAATTACAACGAAATTGGAGGGATTAGCTAGTTATCGACATAAATAAAAATTAATCAATAACCAATTCGGCTATTATTTTTTATATTTTTGTAAAGTTACGAGAAAGGTTCCTATGGAGAGAAATCTGGCATATCTAATGAAGAACTTTGATAGTACAAGTAAGCTACAAGATATATGCACAGACCGCCTAAGCAAAAATCGTTCTGTAGCAGTGCGTAAGCGTCAGCAGTTTTCGGTGACAAATTAAAATCATTGGAAATGGGGGCTATTTTAGCGAGGTAAAACAGCGTGTGACTGTAAACACGATTGTCGTGGGCTCCATAACTACTCGGTGAAATGTAAATTGCTTTGCCCCGCTACGGTTTTGGGTGCAAGTTTCAATGTCAATGATTGGTAAATGGATGCAGTATGTCAAGAATCATAAATTCCACGCCAACAAAAGTTACAATCGTCAACTTGTCATATATAAAACCTAATTGTTTTTAGTACAGTATAAAATGGCAATCTACTATGGTATGAATTATTTAAAAATATAACGTCATATTATTAATTATATTTAAACACTAAGTACTTAAGAGACACAGATTATATTATCTGTGTCTCTACATTTTTATTTAAGTACTAGCTATTGCCCGCGGCTTCGCTCGTGGTCAATGACAGGCCAAACTATATACTATAGCGTATACTGCGTAGGTATATGCGTTCATTTGAGTTTTCGCTTTAAAGTAGCTAGTGATGTAACTCGTCGGACATTTGGTTGACTTCTACGTAAGTTTGGTTATCTTCTCCCTTGCTTTAATTTTAAAAATTTACAAATCTATAGCGGTATATATATACAACAGTGAAATACGTCACCAATTTTTTCTGCGTCCAAATGACAGTACTGTAATTTTACAATTTTTTGTAAATTTGTGTTGTGAGTCCGTCCTGTCGATTTCTGCTCCACATAAAAATACCCAGATAGGCAAGTACTTCTTTTGACGCTTGTATTAGCGAGGATGTACTATCAATGAAACTGTACTATCAATGAACATATATAATGAAAGCACTTTTTTTATTCGTCCGTTATGACAAAATTTACGTCAATTTGACCATTACCCACGTTTATTGAAATAAGTATTTAATAAATAAATTTAAGCCGAACATCCTTATTCTCTTTATATATAAATTAAGTATCAATAATTATAAATTATCTATAAAAAATATACAAGTTTATTTATCGCTAAGTCATAATCACTTGCGTATGTAATGAAAATTGGGTGAAATTTACCTTTAATTTTATCTTCCATACTTTCTTCTTAATTTTATTCTATACATACCAGGTTTGTATCTTCGTAGTTATCTTCATTATAACTGCTAGAATTGTTTATAGCTGCATCTTCGACATCTTCAGAGCGCTCTCCGTCAACCCACTCCTCGTCTTCTGCTATAAATATAATTGTAATATTAAAAACATCTACGTATAATCTTCTTTTAAAATATATTTCTGCGGCTCTATTTTATTTTTATCATTTTATCAGGTTCCAACAAATTGAATAGGCCCATCAGATTTTGCCGTACAAAAATCAAGTAACGTGCCTAAGGTTAAGATTTCTAAAATAACACATGAATATTCCATATAATAATATATAAATATTCCTAAATAATACTAATATTTCACTTGTTTTTCGATCATCTTAAATTTCAAAACTAAGCACACTGTTATTACTATTAAAAAGGATTTTCGTCGCATTTACGTCGACATATCTTCTTATTGTAGCCAAAATAGAGTGGGAACTATAATGTCTCTATTGTTGCGATAACATTTATGGTAATTTAACTGGAGATCCCGTAATAAAATCTATTTTACGTGCAAGATTAGATTACTAGGAGAATAAAAAAAACTATTTATATTTTATTTTCGTTATGTGTTACACAAAAAAATATACGTAACTGAGAAATAATACATTGTATGAATTTTCGGGATATTTTTTTCTGCAAGAAAAAATCTTAAGTTAAGGCACTGCACTATCCACTCATTTTTATAAATAGGTGGCGGAATCCAATGCCGTTCTTTGTCTTAATAATCCAGTAAATATAAAATAATTTAAATAAATATATTCTCGCTTCCTACGAATGGAGACCAAGCTCATAACCATCGCGCGTTTAAGGTAACATTAGAATTTAAAAAATGAACAAAAAGCACATTTTTGTTCTTAACTATAAATGGAAATGGTCTTTCGCAAACGTACTTAGCAACGTTTGCGAAAGACCATTTCCAAGTAGAGTAGCAAATATTTTTATATATTTTTGTATGTATAAAAATAGTTGCGTATCTCCTGAGTGATTTACCACTTTGTTCTCTATCTTCCTTCTTCACTTTCTTCTCTATCTGCGTTACAGATAAAACTCTATTACTTATTATTATTTGCTAAAAATTAGCAGTAAGTACTGCATTTACGTCATAGCGAAATAAAAGCTAATTAAGATAATGCAGGCAACGCAGTATAGACATGGAAGGTGCGAGTTAGGTGCGCGCCAATGGGGACCAGAAATCACTGGCTCGTAGGTATTTCGTGTGCCGCTATCATTAAGTGGATGGGGTATGGAATAACCTCTTTATTATTATTTTTATTACCAAATATTTAACATGATTTCCGAAGAATCTAATATGTTATTTTCTATGATATAGTTACTATTCATTTTTATAAACTTCGAAAATACATTGTAGATACATATAGCTTATTTTTGATAAGAGATTATTACAAAAAAAATAAATATTAAAAAGTCAGTTAAGAATTATGGCTCCTTAAATTGTTTTATATATATACAAGACTGCTCTTGCTTATGATTTTGAGAAAAAACTACAAATGGAAGAATTAAGGTATAAAAAAGAAAAAGAGTTAATTTGTAATAAAAGTACTATATAACACTAAAAGAATGTAAATTAGATAATTCTACAAATGTCCATGTAAAATAAATGTAAAAAGTAATATCCTCATTATGGACGTTTGGAGACACAATTAGCGCGACCAGGGCGCGGGTGGCGTGATTGCGTTCCGTCCGCACCGCACCCAATGTTTTAACGAAATACTTTCCGCACTGTTCACAGAGAATTATGAAGAATTTTAATGAGATAATCATAATCAAATATTACATATATAACTTATAGAACGTGATGTACTTTTCACGTTGTGAATTTTTTACATTTAAAAAACATTTTAAGACTAGTTAATGTTCATATCTTTGTTTGCATAGACTGACCCAGAAGAAGTCATTCTTCTAATTACCGCGCATTGACATCACAATTGGATCCAAAACTATACCGTGTGTACAATAGATATATATATGTTATCAGATTATGGAAAATTGTATTCCATGCAAGCACCTATTGAAAGCTTGGCTAAACATCCCAGAGCCAGGCTTACCCGACACTACACCGAAAATATCCCGGACGTCGGCCTGTGCGAAATTAGTATGGCTCTTGAAAAACTTAAAAACAACAAGACGGCGGGCAACAACTGAATCACTACAGTACTTCTGAGAGCAGGCGGCAGGCCGATTAAAGTATTACAGAGGCTGTTTAATTCCGTCATTCTCGAAGGCAAAACGCCAAAAGCGTGGAGTAGAGGAGAGGTTGCTCTTTTTTTCAAAATGGGAGATAAAACACTCTTGAAAAATTACAGATCAATCTCTCTCCTAAGCCATGTCTATAAGTTGTTTTCGAGAGTCATAACGAATCGTCTCGCCTGCAGGTTCGACAACTTCCAACCTCCCGAACAAGCCGGTTTCCGAAAAGGCTTTAGTACCATAGACGACATACGCTGCGGCAAATTATACAGAAGTCTGAAGTATAACTTGCCACTTTGCTTGGCGTTTGTGGACTATGAATTGATTAGATCGAGACCTGGGCAATGCTACAGTCTCTTCAAAGGTGCCAAGTAGACTACAGGTATATCGAAGTATTAAGATACAACGAGGTGTGTGACAGGGAGATGTAATTACTCCGAAACTGTTCACTGCGGCATTGGAGGATATTTTCTAGCTTCTGGAATGGCAAAGATACGGCATCAACATAAATGGCGAGTACCTTACTTATCTTCGCTTTGCCGATGATGTCGTTATACTGGCTGAGACCTTGGAAGTCCTGAACACAATGCTCGAAGATCTCAGTAGTGTGTCTCAAAGAGCAGGTCTAAAGATAAACATGGATAAGACGAAAATAATGTTGAACGCCCATGTTGTACCTGCTCCAGTTAGTATTGGGAACACTACCCTCGAAGTTGTTGACCATTACGTATACCTGGGACACACGGTCCAGTTAGGAAAGTCCAACTTTGAGAAAGAGATCTCTTGTCGAATCCAGCTCGGATGGGCAACGTTTAGAAAACTACAAAAATTCTTTGCGTCCAAATTACCTCAGTGTCTCAAGACAAAAGTCTTTGACCAGTGTGTGTTGCCAGTGATGACATACGGGAGCGAGACGTGGTCGCTAACTATGTGTCTCATAAGAAGGCTCAAGGGATCCGTAGGAGAGCAAAAGTTACCGACATTGCTCCAAGAATTACTCAGCTGAAGTGGCAGAGGGCAGGACACATAGCGAGGAGAGCCGATGACCGTTGGGGCGGAAAGGTTCTCAAACGGCGACCACGAACCGGACGATGCTCAGTAGGCAGGCCTCCTACCAGGTGAACCGACAATCAGGTCAAGATTGCCGAAAGTCGTTGAATGCGGGAGGCGCAAGACCGATCGTCATGGAAGTCCTTGGGGGAGGCCTATGTCCAGCAGTGGGCGTCGCACGGCTGACACGACGTTATCAGATTCTGGGGCTTCACAGAAGGTGTTCTAGACTTTTCTTTATTTAGGTATACTTTTCTTTATTTTAGGTACGTACGACCCTTGTTAAGGTGTGCTATTCATATATCATAAAGTTTAGCCGGGATGCTAAGGTTCCACAACAAGTATATGTACACAAGTTTATGTGGAACCATAGCATCTCAGCTAATCCAGACAATAGTCTATAGACTATTGTGGTTCATCATCAGATTTTCCAGAGCTTTAATATTTTTTATGATTTTGAAAAATGATTATCACGCTGAACAACTTTTGTTAAGACACCTTTTTCATTATTTCTTATTACTTAACTGGACTATTATGGTTTTTCATCAGATGTTCTAGATCTTATAATATTTTTTTGTATGTAAATCAAAAGAACTCATCACACTGAATACTTTTTATTAAGACAGCATTTTTATATATTTTATAGATTAACTGGACTGTTATTCTTAATTTTTTTTATGTGAACGGAAAATGACATCACGTTGAACAACTTTTGTTAATGTATACTTTTATTATTTCTTATAGTTTAACTGGACTGTTACTGTGGATAGTGAACAAAATATTGTTGACTATGATATGAAAAATTTTAAAAAGCTACTTTAATTGGTGATTGCGTAAACAACATAAGCCCGGATTTTCAAATTTTGCAGGAGGGAGAAGAAAAGTGTATAACTTGCTAAGCTAAGCTAATTTAAAGCGATTACGATTTTTTGCAATTTTTTGTGACTTACGTTGTAACTGCACTCATCGATTCAAATCAATTCTACTTAGAGTCGTTAGTTTCAAATTACAACATTTTCATAAATTTAAAAATAGTTATTTAATTCTATAATACAAAATTATATTCATATGTTATTGCAATATCAAGAACTATCTCATATCGAGGGGCATCCACGGCGATGGGCCATCATAACTCTGGCAATGTGCCGCGCGGGACGCATTCAGCACCAAAGAGCCAACACGATGCCGCCAATTCAATTTTCTTGCTGACCATATTGGTGTGTATTGCTTATTATTCTAACAACAATATTTAGTTTTATGTATACAATGTTAGTGCTTGATGTTTTAACAAACAAAAATAATAAAATGAAATTGTATTTTTTTTTTATTTTTACAAAAAAATAATATTATGTCAAATTTAAGTTCCAACAGGATGCGTTAGGTAATTGATATATAAATTTTAAGTAAACCCGAAGTAAGTATACAAGATACACCTTGCTGTTAATATAAAAATAATAAAAAGTGAGTTTTTGTATACATGGAAATTTGTTATCCAATGTCTCAAAAACGGTAGAACCGATATGATACTTATATTTATACCTATAAATAAATTAACGATAACAATCGGTAATTGGTAACAATCAATTTACAGAAATACAGTTTTATTTATCTGTACAAAGTTTAATACTCATTAGTGCAAATCATTTTAATAGATAGAAACTACGCGTAAAGCATTAAGCTATAACTACTGAGGAATTAATCTGATCCACTCAACCACTGACTACTATATTTACATATAGGTGTATAGTATGTATAAGCATTCATGAAGCATCTGAACTGGAATTTAGGGTTATTACAACTCCTATCGCTAGGTCGTTTCCCCCAGTACCTTGGAAACTCTAATTTTAATGTATTCTGGGCGTCACTACAAATTCAACAGGGAATCATGAAGCAGTAGTCGTCCCAGCGGTGGCCGCTGGTCCAAGAACTGAGCCGAGAGCAGACAAGATGTGTATTAACTCTGACACATATTTTTTGATAAATAATTATTATTTATCAAATAATATTTCAGTTATATTTTAATTATTAGTAATTGCATTAACATATTTGGCATTTTGTAATTACTTATATGTCGTATGACACACATTAAATTAGTTTAGATTAATACAATTAATTAAAACATATTCTTATTTTAAAAATGCTTTGTATTTGATTAGAAAGGACATTTATTAATACCTATTTAAAATGAAAAGGACAGACGGGCTTATTTGAGTGTCAAAGAAAAGCGAGTGTATGAACAGTTATCAATTAAAAGTCGAACATCTCGACTGTTTTCCTGGGAGACTGCAGGGAGACTGGGTGGAGGGAATGAGGGTCTCCGGAGAGCAGGCGGCGTTGCCTGGGCCAGGTCCCGCGGGACGCGGCGTGGGCGGCGGCAACTTCGCTCCACTGGGATCACCCTCTTTGGGAGGGGGGACGGTGATATTTTTAAACAATATCGCCAACGAAACTTCTTGTAACTATGTATGTATGATATAATTATAAGAGGATACTATATACTTTATAGTTTACCAATAAATAGATAGATGTAACTATATTATATACATAACATAACACGGCATAAATATTCTTTATTTCACAATAAGATTATTAGTACATCTTGTTGAGATTTTAAGAAACCATACATAATGTATGACTAGAAGCAAAAATATAGGTATTTTTAGTTAATATTTTGTTAACTGTTAGTTTTCAAAACATATTTTTGAACACATTATTTTTCATGAGATGAAATAAATTCATGAAATTTATTTACAAACCGTAAAACATTTTTAGAATAAAACAGGCCTAATGAATATAGCATTAATACATCTTCGAGATACGTCAGATACTCATGCCGCGGCGTTGTTATTTTACCTGTTATGGATTTTTTGCGTGAAAACACATGAGTGATTTATTGAAGTCGACTGGGAATACGAAAAAATAATGCTTGGTTGTGTTAACAGATTGCATTAATATTTTTCTTCCAAAATTTTCTTCAGAAGTTGGTATGTTTTTAGCTTCGTGACAACTGTCTCCTTTGTTAATTCTTAATGTTATTCTTGGTCTTTGAACATACCTATAGAATTGTATTATAGCAACTAAAGTGTATATTTTTATAAATACAATCCACAGAGATATTATGTTTAGGAGTATATCGTTTCGTATATCCCTATGGTCTTTTGGTTACCAATAACGATTAAGTACAATACGGAATTCCATTTAATCATATTGGGTTTTTGACATAATAGCTGTTTATCAAGCTCTTACCTATATTTACCTAGCCATTTTTTATAAAACATCACCACGGTATTTAGTCTCACTATGCAGAAGATCGAACAAAATGTAAGTATATTTAAACAACAGTGAGTTTACTAGGACATTTTTTAATATGTTACGTAATATAAAGTTTTGCAGAAGATGGTCTGAAGAAATGAATGATGTTTACTTTGATATTTCATCTAATTAAATCCTTTAATTGGGCTTTAATTCAATACAGTAAATTTGCCGATTAGAAAAGCAACAATCGCCATCACGGCCGGGAGGTCGACATCAACATAAAACTGTTATGATATGGCTTTACCGTATTTCCCAGCGCGCGGGGCGGAGGTGCGCGCCACCCAGGGGAAATTTCGCGGCGGCTCTCTGTGGGCCTCTACAAGTTTTATGGACGCGCAACACCCCGCTCACCCTACACCCTCAGCCGCCATCAACTTCTTATCGTTTCACATAACAACGGTTACCGTAAACGTCTGCAAACATAATTACTTGGATAACTCAAGAATTCATTACACGTAACTTGTTCCGGATCGTAGTGAGCCTAAGGTTACTAACGTCTTTTAGTTCATTTTTTCTTGAACTACTCCCATATGTATGATACTAAAGATTGATGAATAATATGAATATAAAAAATTACGTACATACATACTAGCTTCACGCTGTATCCCGCATATAGCAGGGTAGGCAGAGGAAACCTAGTGTTAAGACACTCCGTTCCCCATATAAAAAATTAAAGTAATTAATTACAAAATTCCTAATATATATGTATTTTATAATCGTGTATATTTTGGTTCGTATATATTAAAAATGAACATTTGACTAATTACTGAAGAAACGTTAAGTAAAAAGTTGACAAATAAATCCAGATGGTATTAACCCTTATCATGTGCGAAGCTGAAAATACGAATATATTACTAATCCGTACTCCGTAGCTACTAAATACATTTGTTTATGCCTCTGTATATACTATATGTCTTATAGGGGAAGGGGAGGTAGCCCCGGACACTTAAATGAAATGCAAATAAAAATATAGGATTTTTCTGTCTTATTTCATATTTAATATCAAATTAGGAACTTCTTCATTTATATTAATCAAACCCTGAACTGTTATATCACATTTTTTCATGAAAATATAATGTTTATAATATGGTCCATTTTTTTGCCGTCACAAAAAGGCGGGTAGCCCCGGTCACTTTATTCAATGATGGCCCAACTGGTTTTAGCCTTGTAAACATCACAATTATAGTAAATATTCGATGAACAGCCTTCACAGACACAGTCTTGACATTCCTGGCAAGATATACTTTATCCTTTCTTTATCCTTGTGTTATATTCGTTGTTGTAGTTATATTCGTTGTACCTCAAAAACCTTTTTTTTTATTACTTTTGTTGTTGTTTTTTAATTTCATATTTTTTATTGTTTTTTTTTTCTGTTTTTCCTTCACTTTCTATATGGTGAAGATGTTATAATCTCGATTTCTTGAACTTTCGCTGCCGCGCCAATCATGTAGTAAACTTGGTGGTACAACATACCTTTCTGCCACTCATCTCGCTTAAAAATTGCATTCAATCATACTAATTTTTCGTTTTTTTTGTAATGTTTCTATCATTTGATTTTTCTCTTATTTTGCTCTTTTACTTCCCATGAATTTTGGCATAATATCTTAGTATTTCTGCAACGATAGTAACAACATAGGTACTTCATCTATGTTATTACTATAGTTGCAGAAATACTTAACATACTTTAAATACTGTAGTACTAATTGAAGTACTCTCAATAAATAAGCAAAATTAAATTAAATTGTAGTTGGAAAAAGGGTAAGAACCATGTCCGGAGGTACCGAACATCATAGTGTCTGGGGCTACCTGACCGTTGTCATGCAATATTTTTAAACACAGTACTCCAATTGTTCAAGAATTGTTATAAATACTATTACAATCCTTAGATATATAAAATTTGCTAAAAAATTGAATTGCAGGCAAAAAATTTACTTATTGTACTAAATAATCACCGATAAAATTTGACAGGAGCGATGAATATTTCCAGCCGAAAGTAAAACATTTTCTCATGACTAATTTACAAAGCGTCCGCACTGCAATCAAACTACATTTGTTTATAGTCTAGAGAAGGTATATTTACAATAACTCTTGGTCTAAGCAATGCGTTTAGTTTCTTAGAAATTGAAGTGTCCGGGGCTAGATATAGATAGAACAAGATAACAGAGATTATAGAATGTTTTAGTCTATATGCGGTCGTTATAATTTAAAATTCTCTTTCAAAAAATGGTTATACATAATATATATTGTTTCATCAACTTCACGATTATTGCCGCATAGCAGGATAAGCAGAGAAAGTCTATTGTCAAGACACTTTGTTCTCAGCTTTCCACTCGAAATCGAGACAATTCGGAAATACATTTTTGGAAACTCGATGTTTCATACACATTAAAGTAGTCCGTGGTCACAGGTAGACTGAGGACGTTAGTCTATCTCTGACAGTTGATATAATTGTTATATCTCCATACAACGTAACATTGGCGAAGTGGTTTGTCCTCATCTGGCACCCTCGAAATGCCATAATTAAAGAACTGAACTGAACAATTAGTATATTAAACTGTCGCCAATGATTTCTCAGTTGCCTCACGTACTGTCCTGGATTCTTGCAGAATGAGCTGACTGTATCTTGCTCTCTAGTGTGGTAGGTTTGAGTAACCAAAATATACGCGATTAATCCGGTTAAAATAGTTTCATTTAATATGTGCAAAAGAAGTGAAAATCAAAGATCTCACTATCAACTGTTTTTCTCTACTACTCTCGAAAAAAATTTTATAATGTTCTTTAAAATATTCTCATAGCCAACATATTGATTGCTTACAATTAACAAAAGGTTTATTGCAAGCACAAACTTATAAGTATATATATGTATACGATATTAAGTAGATTAACGAGTAATGGATTACTTAATAGGTGGATGTTATCACTGTGACACACCATATGTTGAATCGCTAAAATTTACTTCAACCGTGAATGTACTTATGTAAAAGACCGTCTAAATAACTAGCACATGAAGATTATCCTTAGACCTTGTAAGTAATTCAAGAAAGGAGAATTTTATAGCCAGTCTGGGATAGCAAAGGATTAACATTTTTGTTGGATGTGAAATTTTAATTTCTTCTATAGTGGAGAATGCAAACCCGAGAAATTTCAATATATCATCTTTTATTAATAATCTTTAGTAGATTATTTAGTAGGTCATACAAAAACTACTAGATTAATGTTTAAAGTTATACAAAAACAAACATTTATTGAATGTTAATCTTTAATACATAAGTGCTATAATGCAGGTATAAAATATATAATAGACATGTTTATGTATCAGAATATATATAACTAGTTCAGATAGCAATAAGCGGGAGGTATTGCATTAGGTATCCCAGAGGCAGGCCGGAGAGTCGCAGCATCCTCGCGCTCCCCGCGGGACGCATTACGAAAGCACTAGACTACCAGATCGATACCTTAAGTTAACAACATTACGTCGCTATTCAACCACTAACAACAATATGTTATATAATTCACGACTTTAAATATATTGCTTAAGTTATTGCTTAAGCATACATTTATGTTATTATTAAATGTTGAAAAGGAGAAAACACCTATATAGTTTCTTTGTCGTTAAAAATACCTAGCATACCCGCAATGGTTATTACGTGACAAAAAGACTAAGAATAAGAGAATGAATGATGATTTTACGTAAACTTTTGACCAATCAAATATGTAAATATGCACTTTACAATACTCGCCTAAAATAGTAATTTAATGTATTAATAACAGAATATTAAAATATAGCTTATAACATTAATATCTTTATTTAGTTGTAGTATGTGTGATAAGTTTGTGTTAGTTTCAAATATTTTATTTCAATTGACAATTTGACAATAAAATACCTTTGTCTAATTTGTTTTTTTAAGTAAGTTAATTAATATACAATCGCACGAGGAAATAAAATTGCCGTTAAAAAAAGTGTATATCTGACTGAGTGCGATGGTTGTTGGTGTATAACTCGTCAGAAAGTATTTATGATTAAGTTACACTCTAAATAAGTTAAATAAAATAATTTACATTTTACAGGTCGCCAGTTTCTTTAACTCTGTCGTGAAATATAGCAGATACGTAAAGGTAATAAAATAATCAATTAAAAAACCCTAAAAATACTACCCTACTACGCGGAATAAAGCATGAAGCTGCCATTTTAAGTTACTATTAAATTGAAGAAATAGATTTCTAAATCTATTATAATTAGTATTAGTATGTTAATTTCTTGGGTTTGGTAACAAGCCAAAGCGCGGCGTTAAATTCCGCCACACAGCACGCAATGCCTCAATTCGGCGGAAAGTGGGGAACAGAGTGTCTTAATACTAGGTTCCTAGGTTCTCTCTACCTACCCTGCTATATGCGGGATACAGCGTGAAGCTAAAAAAAAAATATTACGTAGTAGTAGTAGTTTTTTGCAACGAATAATTTAAAACTATACTGTATTCTATATGATCCTTGTTATTAAAGATAGTCTAAATAAATCGAGTTTAAGAGAAGCTGCAGTCGCGCGCGACCGCCGGCCGTGGTCGCTGACAAAATGCTTATATTAGAGTGTCGCGACGGTCTGTCCATCACCCGCCAGCATAGGCCTCGGGATTGACGCCAACTTTGTAACTTAATGCTCACGGTAAATCTTTATTTTGAATGTGTAAATTTTACAGACACAATAAATTAGATTTGAGGGATTTATGAGAATTAGATTTTAGAGACTGATAAAATAGAATTAATTAATATGATTTAGTAAACCTTCTTCTATTTTAACGCTTCTTTTTATACGTCTCAATCAAAATTACTTTCAAGAAATTCAACATACTTAAAATTTTATATTATGTCAATAATGGTGCACCAGTAATATATAGGCCAATACTGTATAGCGATAATTAATTATTTAAAGAATATAAAAAATGTCGAAAAAGTAGTTAAGTAATTATCGTCACTGAAATATTTCCGTTTAAATATTATTCAAATAATGCATGTGTTAAATAATTAAATAACGTACATAATTTGATTTAATATTATTAAATTTAAGTTACAAATACAACAAAATAAAAATTCAAATTTAATATATAGGAAAAGTACATTTACTGTCCTCTTCATCTTTATCTAGTTTAAATTATTTTGTAGGATAATAGGATATTATTTTATAGGATCTCGTAAAACGCATATGATATTAATTCAAATTCATATATATAGTATGTAAGATCAATAATAAACATAACTTTTTCTCGAGCCAATTCTTCAATAGAAATGAATACTTAAGTAATAACAATACTTATCTAGATATAAGTACATAAAATAAAACTGTATTAGTTTGGATATAACTACTAGTGCTAATAGGTTTTCCGCAAGGCTACGCATCTTTACCAACATTAATAATAGAATTAAACTTGCTATAAGTACTTAGATTAATGACTACTGACTAGTACGCGTCTTTAAAATATACTTACGCTTAAGAGATCGCGGTTTTGCTTGTTTTCTTCTAGACATGTTTTACTTAAAAAGCATTCTGTTTCTGACAAGTTCCATATTCCACTGTAGTATAGTGAATAAACAACTTTGAAACACCAACGATACAAAAAAATATTTGAAGTGGTTAATTTACGTAACTTTTTAGAAATGCGGAAAAGTTTATCGGAAAACTCTAGGCATGTTGAAATCGCAACATGAAACGCGATGCCGGACGGCTCACCCCGCATTCACTGAGCTTACTGGCGCCCAACAAGTGGCAATAACAATATTGTAAGCTGCCGCGCAAACTCACATAAGACATCGCTTCGTTTGTTTCTAGCACCCAATGCGGTGTTAATTCTGACTTCTACAACGCTTAGCAGCAATTTTAAAGCAATATAAGTAAACTCTTTTATTATCTTATTATAATTACTATGTATTTAATAGAAAACCGCAACTTCGTGGTGGTTGAATATTGGTCTATAAAATAGACAAATATAATATAAAAAGAAAAAACAACGCCTATAGAATAGCACTATACCCACTACTGGAATATCAATATATAATATTAAATTAGTACTGAATTATGATTATAATTTAAACATCAAATTAATCATTTAACCGTTTGTTAAATGTATAAAATAGAAAATAAAAATAATTATATTATAAAAATAAGTTTATACAAAAACGCAAGTAATAATGAACAATTAAAACAACCATTATTTAACCATATATGTATATAAAATATATAAATATAATATATAAATATAATATAAAATTTAATTGAAATAGAATATTTTTTCTTATCTATATTTTTCCATTATATATAATATTTTAAAGTTATTTATGATGGACTTCCAAGATACCGTATATAAAGTAACTTTTACATTATGTGCATTTTTAACCGACTTCAAAAAGAAGGAGGTTCTCAATTCGATTATATCTTTTTTGTATTTTACCGTATAACTTTTACTTGGTGGACCAATTTTATTATTTTTATTTATGTAATAACTAGTATTTCTGACTAGGTCCCATTGTAACTTAGTTAAGATGTGACGAGTAATTTTTAAGTTATTCGTAATAATTTTATTTCTAGTGCATTTTATTTCAAGTCGGCTTTTCTTGTTTTGTTAAAATCTTAATTATTGCCTAACAGTATTTCCTTAACCTAGTGGTCATTCTGTTCTTTATTTTTCTGCTCATTTTGCACTTGAGTTACACAATGTGTATATATTATGAATTTTATCGATCTACCTCAAAAATATTTCTCTATCTTAATAGTGCAATAATTATATAATGATATTTTTGACTAGCTCTAAAGTATATTTTGTTAACATTATATTAATACGTAAAGAAAGCCCTTTTTACGATGATTATGCTTAGCATAACCTCCATTAGTAAGGGAGTATGAAATTTGGCATAGTTAAAGTATAAACTTTGGAAAAGGAACGCATGAAGCAAATATTATTTATTATAATCTAATATAAATAGATTAAATAAATTTGCGTGAAAAATTTGAGTTGACGTGAAAATCAAAAAGATAATCAAACAAAAAATTTTTTTATAATTAATTTCTTTTATTAACCTTTTAAGTTTGTTTTATAAAAATAATTTCTTTTATCCACTCAAGGTGTAAAAAATATGAAAGAATGGAACGTAATTGTCATTGACCACGATAACGTGACGTCTAAAATCAGCTGCTTTTTTGTCACCTATCAAATCTGCTATCAATGTCAAATTAAAGGTGTTTTTGATCCGGAATAGAAATAATTATCGATTTGAAAAGAAGTACCTTGTTATCATGTAAATTTTGTTATAATTTAGTGTACTTAAAATAAATAATTATGGCAGCAGTAGAACTTCCTTATGAGGTAGGATGTATATTATTATGTACTTCCGTGTTGCTAAAGTTAAAATTTCCTTTGTTTGCGCTTTGTGTTATTTATCAATATTTCACGTGATGAAACATCAATTGAAAGATTTTTTTTTTCAATTATTTTTAACATCAAAAGCATAATATTACATAATCTACTTTTATTAGCTCAAAATTGTTTTATCATAAGTATAAGTAATATATAATTATTAACATATTCGAAATAATAAATATTACATTTTACTATTTACAGATTCTTGTATACATCTTTAAATATTTATCAAGTTCTGATAGAAAAAGTGCTAGTCAAACTTGTCAATTGTGGTACTCCGCTGCTAATGATTATTGTTTCCTAAAACATAAAACAATTGTATTTTTTAAAACTGACTTAAACGCAGAGACATCACCACTTCAAATAATTGAAAATTCTATTATACCTTATGATAGTTTTTTATTTAGTGAAGTTGAAATATCAAATAAAGTAAATAATTTCTGGAACAAAGTTGGTGAAAATGTAAAAAGCTTAACTATTCGTAAATGTGACATTCATGAAAAAATTATCGATAATATACTAAAAAAATGTACAAACTTAGAAACACTGAATATTCAAAGTTGCAAGGAACTCTTTATGTCTGGATGCTTATTAGAAAAAACAGATGACTGGATAACAAATAGTTTTAAAAATTTGAAATCTCTTAATTTGTCAGAAAATAAATATATAACCGATGCATTATTCTATAGATTTGTCAAAGGTGCTCCAGCACTAGAGGAATTGTGCTTATCATTGTGTCCGTTACAATTTCATGGTGGATTTATAAAAAAGTTTTATCCTAATAAAAATAGTATCTTTGACAATCCTTCAGAATGTGTTTTTACATTCTATTTTGTTTTGCAATTAATAGCTTCCAGAGCTAAACATATTAAGAACTTAGTATTTTCTAACACACTCATTGATGGAGCAGCTTTAAAAGCTTTATCAGAAACTGAAAATTTGAAACTTGAATGTCTTCAGTTAAACAATTGTGATCAGCTGACTAATGCTGGAATAATTGCATTAACAACACATCAGAAAACTCTTAAAGAACTGGATATTAGCTTGTGCACAAGAGTTACAGATCAATCACTTATGTATATTAGTAATAATTTGGTAAATTTAGAATATCTTAATATACAAAGATGTAGAGCTGTTACAAATCTAGGTATAGCTGAATTAGGTAAGTTGAAAAAATTAAAAAACCTAAATATATCCCAATGTGAACTCATAACAAGGGAAGGAATAGAAAAAGGTATTTGCAAAGAAGAAAACAAAATATTAGAAGAAATAGACATAAATTCATTAAATTTAGTACAGTCTGGTATTATAATGATCTCTGAAACCTTGACAAATTTGAGATACATAGACTTAAGCTTCTGTTTTAATGCTGTAACAGACACGTCTATACAAGTGATATTCAAGAATCAAGTATTATTACATACACTTAAAATAAATTTCTGTGACAAGGTGTCTGATGCTGGTTTAACTGGTATGGGGAAAATTGAAGCAAAAGATGACGAAGGACCTGTGATGTCGAGTTATGACGAAATCAGTGTGCCTAATAGAATACACTTAGGTTCTAGAGCGGAAGAAGAAATCATTCGTGATGCAAGAAGAAAGCGCGATGTGATGAAGATGTGTGAGAAACTAACAATGGACTCTTTTACGGGATACTCCCTAGCACGAATTAAATGTCTCAGGGAGTTAAATATTAGCGGTTGTAACAGAATAACAGATGTGAGCCTAACTTACGCGTTTGCATTTAAAGAGTTGCAAAATTTAAACTTAAGCAGATGCCAACAAATAACTGTCGATGGTATAAAACATCTAGTCAAAAACTGCCCTAGCATTGAATATTTAAATCTAAACGACTGTTACAACCTAAAAGATGACGCTGTCATAGAAATCGTTAAAGGTCTACATAGATTACAGTATCTAGAATTGCGAGTGAGTAAAGTTTTCTTGTCTAATTTCCTTTTTAACTGGAATTCTTTAAGAATATATGTATTTTTTTTATTATAAAACTATATTTTTATATTCAAGTAGTCAAGGTTTACAGTTTTAAAACTTAAATATAAAATAAAATAAAGCTTATTTTTTGCCATCCAAATAATGTTTGCCATTACGGTCAGTTCAAGTCACAAGAAGTTATTATTTTAAAGATGGCCTATGACCTGAAGGTATTACATTACATCCGTCAGGCCCTCTTAAATTCAATAATACAAATTGACAATGTATCTATTTTATTGTCAAGTTGTTAATTTGTTTTCACAAAATTACTTTTTATTTTTTGTATTATTTTGAGGGCTTTGTGGCAGCAATTGACTATAAGTGTAGTTGATTGTGGATACGTACATCGTTTAATAATGATTTTAATTCAATTATTTTCATTTATTTGCTCTGATAAGATAAAGTGCGACGTTGATTTCCAACACTTAATACACGATGTCTCAAATCTGAAAAGTTGAATATGGAGTGTCTTAGTTGAAAAAAGCCTCCAATTAACAATTACATGTATCTTTTCAGGGTTGTAACCAGTTGACTAATAAAACATTAGAAGCTGTGAGGGAACATTGCAAAATACTGAAAGTACTTGATATTCAAGGCTGCTTAAATATATCGGCAGAAATAGGTTGTACTTTAGGAACTTTGCCTACTCTTCATACAGTATTGATGTCGAAGCCAGGACCTTATATTACAGACGGGGTTAAAAATAGATCACCAGCGCCACCACTGTTACCATCATTGTTGAAAAAACTTCGCTTACATTAAATTATTAAGTACACACAGTACAAATAAATATTTTTTTGAAGGTTTAGTTATAAATTAAACGTTTCTACCACTGTTCGCGTTTTTCCACTAACTTTGTTTTGTCTATTTTTAATTATTAACACCCATTTCAAGCATTTTATGTACTAATATTAACATTTCAACTTAATGTTCAAAACGTATAGATAAACCGCGTAGCGGTACTTTTGCTCTAATATTTCAGATTAGTTTATAGCACATAAATTGTTCTACAATCTATATTTATGTATATCTGGCAACATTTCTGTAATTTCTAACTGCTTTGCTGAAAACTGGCAATAAAAACCTGTAACTTCGGTGAGCAATATATTTTTAAATATATTATGTAATACACTATTAAACGTCAGTATACAAACGATGTGACTTGCTATTATAGCAAAGATATTTTTTTATGAAAAAAAACTCATGTAATTATACATAATAGAGTTGTGTTTGTTTTATTTATATTTAACGATAAAAAATGCACTAGTTTATAAAATATTTTAATATTATTTCCAAACTTTAGATTTTGAGGTACGGACTACGATAATTTACGGTAAAAGATAGAATATTCTTCCTTATTCAAACTATTTCCGAAGCAACAAAATAGATTCAGTAGAATCCGGATATAACGACATTCAAGAGACGGGCGATACGACGCACAAAACGACTGGATTTTTTCTGAATTATTTAACTTACGATTACGATTGTTTTGAAAAATGTTGATCGGTAAATAAGTCCCTTGGTTCTTCAATTGTAAAAATACCTCTGCTTTACAAAACTCAATTTGTTGACCTATATAAGGTCATTTTTATATGACAATCGCGTACTATGATTTGCACATCAATGAGAAGAAATGATCGACTCGGGATAAAAATGGTATTGGTCACAGTTTTAACCGCACGAATTAAAATTATCATAAATATTGGTCGCTATATCCAGTTCCGGTTTTGCACTGTTTCAGTTTATTAAGCTATATCTCGCACACCCTCCAGTTATTTATCAACCAATACAAATACTAAATAATGGCTGGCCCGAGAAAATATCTAATGCCAATCTATGGGAACGCTGCAATGAAACCCCAGTCGACCATCAGATCAAACGCCGTAAATGACGTTGGATTGGTCACACGCTCCGAAGGAGTCCTATCCGTATATCGAGGCAAGCCCTAGATTGGAATCCTCAAGGAAAGCGGAAACACGGTTGCCCTAAACCTGGGGGCGAAGTGTCATTGCAGAAGCGCAGGCATTAGGAAAGACTTGGAGTAGATTGAAGCGCGAAACTCAGGACCGACCGGGCTGGCACTTTGTACACCCTCTGCTCCAGGTAGGGGACACAGGAATTTAAATAAGTAAATAATATCCAGTTGGTCGCTTAAACCAGAGTCGCACTAAACGGTTATACTTTCTCAGTATCCAAATATGAAACCAAACTTTTTTTTAGATTATCGTCGCTAAAACCGGTTAGACGTTGTAAGCGAGGTCGTTATATTCGGATTCTACTGTATGTGTATTTATAATTCGAGGTATGTATATATTATTTAACATATTCTTATTTGCATAAATTATATATTTATATTGAAATTGAAATGATATTTTTCATTTTTTAAATGTTTTAAAAATTGTTTTGCGCAGTCATTGTATTTTTTTGCTAATAAAAATATTTAAATCTAATGACACAAATTTATTAGCTAAGTACGACGTTAAGACCTACACCACCTACATCTAGTGATAAGACATTCCCTTCTCAACTTTCACTCACTTTACATGTTCCATAGAACATAATGCTATACCGAATTTATTCTAAAGAACCTTGTTGCGACCATGCATATATTTTGCTCCAGCATCATTCTCTCTGCTTTGTAAAATTGCCTAAGCGTTGTTAGCACGGTGCAATGAAATGACAAAATGTCGACTATATACCGCAGATAATTTATATCTGTAATACTTTAAAATTGATAGTTATTGAGATAACATTCTCAAGAACTGGCTGAAAATATAAAGAATAATGCAGCTGAATATGAACACTACCCTTCATTTTTGTTACTGATTCATAGTATATATTATTACATGAAATGCTGTAAAATGCTCCATGTAAATGGCAAAATAACATTACACGATCATTTAAATGTAAGTTAGTTTCTCGATGTCTTTCTTTTAATTGATAAGGTAATCTAAATAGGTTTGAAAAGCTTATTATAATATGAGTACGCACTATTAATTATTTAAGGGGTAAATGTTGAAACGGTATCAATAATAAATACTGTGTAATTTCTAGAGCCAGCAAGGGTACTTTAATTGTACAGCTACTTGCATTGATAATATTTTACAAACGCTTTGTACCAAGAAACAAATCTACAATTAATATGTTGAGCCTGATCATTTGCGAGAACAGTTGAAAGCCCTCGTTTTTCTTTATGGCTGAATAAAGAGAGTAATAAAATTGTATGTGTTGCCGATGACATCTGGCCGTGTGAAAAGTTTGGAAGTAATATATTAACGAAAGAATTAAAAAGAAGTTTACAAATAATAATAACACAAACATTTTATATGAAAAGTTTTTTAGTGTCATTAAAAATGAGTATAATGCTATATTTACTTCCAAAACTGTAAATTTCAGGAGTTTCTTGTAGTTTAATGATTGGGCGACTGTTGGGATTTATAAGAGTAGACAAAGGTTATATGATCTTTATAGTGAAAAAACATATAACCACCAAGAATCTTTTAAAAATTATGTTAGGAATTATTCTAAACTGTTTAAAAAATTATGTTCCATGTCATTTTAATTTTATCTAAAGAGTTTTTTAATTTTGTTTTTAATGTGTAAGGATTTTGCCATGGAACA